>JAQZBX010042763.1:0-21911 GCA_029593785.1 Cabassous unicinctus
GTTCCCCCCCCCCCCCCCTCATAGCTCCTTCATCTGTTTTTGCTGGCTGTTTGCTCTTCTTTAGGAGGCACTGGGAACTCAACTTAGGACCACCCTTGAGGGAGGCCAGCACCCAACCGCTTGAGCCACATCTGCTCCGGGCCCGTTTTTTGCTCAGTGTCTGCCAATTTTTTTTTTTGCTTGTCTGCTCGTTGTTTTTTTTTTTTCTTGTTGTCGGCTCCTTGTTTTTGCTCCTTGTTTTTGTTCAGATGTCTGTTTGTCTACTCATTGTTTGTCTTCTCTAGGAAGCACCAGGACCCGAGTCCAGGACCTTTCATGTGGGAGGCAGGCACCCAACCACTCAAGCCCATCCACTCCCCATGTTTATCAAGACTTTTTTAATATCCTTCTGCATATGCTCTGCCACATCAAGGGTCACCTGAGGCCTCCTGGTTAATGGTTCTTGTGTGGCTTCAGGCCCTTTCTGTCCTCCTCTAGGACAAGGCCCCAGTGGTCCACGTGGTGAGGCAGCTTGGGGCCGGGCTCCTGCAGTCTCTGGCAGGGGTCAGGGAGCACCACTTGCTTCTCTGTCTCCTGGCTCTGGCTTGTCAAATAATGTTACCCGAAGGCTCTGCATACTGGGCTTCTAGGTTCTTGGCTTATGTCACATAAAAGAATTTAAGGACATTCCATAGGGTAAGCAAGGAATTTAAAAGTTTATTAAGAAAAAGAAAATGAGGAAAATACAGAGTCCATGCTGGCATGGACTGTGGGCATACTGCAGGATGAGTGGCTGGTTTTAAAAATTCTTGAAGTTAGTTGCTAATCTTTAAAATTCTAGAGAATTCTCATAAATATCCAGATTCCTGTTTTCTCTTCCAAAGCACCAAAATATCTGCCAACACTGGGCTGGCATTCCCACATGGCCTTAATAAGCTGGAGCTGAGAAGCAGGTGGCCTGTCAGATAAGACCTGTCCCTTCCAAATTACCAGTGTCCCCACTGAGCTTGCCTTACCTATCCTCTTCCCTCCCTGGTCCCTGAAGGGAATGAGTTTGGAGACCTGCTTTAATTTAAGAATGCCCTCCCCGACTCCTGCAGCTGGAATTTGACACTGTTTACTAACTGCTGGAAAGAGGTAAATAGACGACAATGCTTAAATCACACTGATTGGCAGCTATACACAATTTTTACATCTAGGGTCTGACCCGTGTATAAGTAAAAACTTGATAATTTAGAAAATGAACACATACATATGCCTTTAACAAATTCTTAACCCTGACTGACCAGTTACTAAAATGTATTTGTCGTGTAGCCATTATATCTTTTGAATGTTCTTCTACCAGAATTACAGTAGATCCTTGTTATTTATGGATTTCATATTTGTGAATTCATGTCTTTGTAAAATTTATTTGTAATTACAAAATCAATACTCATAGCACATTCATGGTCATTTGTGGATATATATATAGGGTGGCTAAAATTTTGAGTTGCCCAACACATCCATTCCCAGCTGAAGTCAAAGAAGGACACAATTTGCCTCCTTGTTTCAGCTCACCTACTATAAACAAGTATACCCTTACATGGTATATTTAGTGCCACATTTTTTTTCTCACATTTTTGTGCTGTTTTTGATCATTTTACTGTTTAAAATGGCCTCCTAAAAGTAGACGTCTCACTAGTCTAGCAGTGGAAGAACTTGTAACATTGATATAAAGGCAGTGATCACCAGAGGTTCTGAGGGAAGGGAGAGAGAAGAATAGGTATAACATGAGGGTATTTTTGGGACAATGGAATTATTCTGAATGACATTGCAATGACAGATACAAGTATTATACATTTTGTCAAAACCTATAAAATTGTGTGATGCAAAGTGTAAACTATAATGTAAACTATAGATCGTGGTTAGTAACAACGCTTCAATATAAGTTCATCAATTGTAACAAATGTACCACACCAAAAAAAGATGTTGTAAGTGTGTGTGTGGGAGGTGGGGTATATGGGAACCCCCCCTATATTTTCAATGTATCATTTATGTAATCTAAAGCTTCTTTAAAAATAAAATAAATGACCTCCAAGTGTAGTGCTGAAGTGCTATCTAGTGTTCCTAAGCACAAGAGAAAATATGTGTGTTAGATAAGCTTCATTCAGACATGATTTATAGTGCCGTTGGTCAGGAGTTCAATGTAAATAAATCAACAATATATATTAAATAAGATGTCTTTAAACAGAAACACACATGAAATAAGGCTATGTATTGATCAGTTGGCAACCTAACCTTACATTTCCCCTAGGACAGTATTCACTAATTCACCATTTGTGGTGATTTTATAGAATTTAACTGCCGCAAATAATGAGAATCAACTGTATTGTTTATGACAGCAAAACTCAAGATGACTACTTCAGGTCTCAGATTCTTCTCCCACTTTGGACCCCAGGCTCCATCCGGGCCTATGAGGGATGTTTTACACAGATGGCTTCCTTCAAATGGGAGCTGACAGCTTGAATTGAGACAAGGTTTGTAATTCTTTTGTTACCCCTAAACACAATGTGTTCATTTGCTAATCTTTTTCAAAAAGTGTTATTTCTCCTGAGGAAAAATGTGAATGAAGGAGTAATGACTCAGCAGGCCACAAAGCATCTTCCTGAAGATTTTCCTTCTTTGAAAGACAAACCTGCCACTTTAGATTTTCAAGGTTTGTTTATTAGGTAAGCATGTATTTTTGCTTTTCAAATAATCCCCCACATATATTACTTGGCAAAATAGCACCACAGGCTTCCCCACTCTGTTAATCATAAAGAGGGATTATTTGATATTTGAAGGCAACAAGGTGTGGCCAGTACACTTGTTCAGTTCCTAATGAAAACACATCAAAAGGAAGCAGGCTTCTTAAAGTTAGTGAATGAAAGGATACCACCTGTCATGCCCTCTCCATCCTGAAAGAAGAAAACATAACGTGAATAAATATCCTTTCTTTTCATTTTCCTTCCTACAGTCTTGCCGACAAGAACTAAAAGACTAATATGAGTTAATTTATGTCAAGTGGTACTGAGTCAGCCACAGGGGAGTCTGGGTGTAAAAGTAAATTTTCACTGCTTTGACATAATGGAGCTAAGTAATTAATTAAAATGTTACTAATAGTGCTACTGCAATTAAAATAATCCAGTACTCAGTAAAGTGTAGTCAGTTTTAAGTAAAAGAGAAAAACAAATGTCTCAAAATATTTGCTAGAAAATAGAGAATATGCAAATATGCAGGGAATGAAATGTTGGGGTTTCTTCAGTGGGCTGGTGGGGAAAGAGAGGCCATTATGACTAGGGTGCACCAAAGTTAAGGGAAACCATCCTAGGGTTGGCCCCTGATGCAAGTGGACTGTGTCAAAGATGTCTGGCAATTTCAGGATTAATAAGGCCTCATTGGCATGGGCATCTCCTCTAGGGGGTGGGTTGTTGTAGTTGAAATCTCCAGGAAATGCTCAAGGTCAGGTGGGCCTAGAAGCTCAGGGGGCAAGACATAGGTCAGTGGTCCAGGGAAAAGGGGACCACTGGGAAGTGCTGGGTTGGGTGTTAGGCCCTGGCCCAAGAGTCTAGGCAGAACAGGGTACCAGGCCTGGAATGGGGAGCAAAAGTCTGAATTCGGAAACCGAGGCAGCTGCCCAGTCCTATAAATTGCACAAACACAATGTGGACTGGGAAGGTTGAAGCTTCAGATACTCCCAGGAGTCCAAGGCTCATCTTAGTCACTACAGAACCACAGCAGAAAGATGGGTTCCAGGCCCCCAGCTGGTGGGAGTTATGCCTGCTGTTGTTCTGCCAATGTTGGCCCCAGAGAGGTTAGGAACTAGATGGGGCAGGACCCAGACAGAAGCCAGGGGCTCGCAAGGACCAGTGTTGGCAAGAACATCTGAAAACACATACACACTCACACACACATCACTTTCTGGAAGGAAATACTGCAAAATGTTAACAATGATCATCAATAGGTGGTGGAGTTATGAATGAGTTCTTCGTTGCCTTTTTAAAAATTATTTTGATTTCCACTTAATTTTTTACCATGAAAATAAAATTACTATGAAAACTTTTGCAATGAGGAAAATTGTTATTAAATATCACAATAATATATGCTTCATTTTAATTTACTTTATACTTGACACTGGTTTAAAGGTTGGCCACATGAAAACAAACATAAAAAAAGGAATGGGGAAGGTTTTTTGCCACAAATAACCCCTGATCATAATCTTCTAATCATAACCATACCACCACGCTCAAACCCTCTCTTTCTGTACTTTCAGAGTGGAACAGGATTAGAAGGGTAAAAGAAAAGAGACAGGGGTAAAAAATATTTTTTGAAGACTGCTCTGGAGTGGCCTTGAAATATCAAATTGGGAAATAAAATGGAAGCTGCCGAAATAAGAATTGACGTGCTCCTACCTGGATTAAGAGCAAAATCCCATCAGTTGAATGTCTTAATCTCTACTTTCAAGGGTATGTATAATCTTATTCCCTTTATTCATGCACTTATTCTTAGCTATTTAATCTATGGAAATGAGTCTCTTTGTAACATTTTAGCTATATCTGGCTTTTACGAAATACCAGGTTAGGTTTATTCACTAATTTGTAATCTGAAAGAGGCAGAGAGATACAAGAGCTACATTCCCTGGGGTCCCCAGCCCGTTCACCTCTATTCCTACGCTTCTTGTTAGAATCGCAGTGGCTCAATTATTGGAGGGGCAATAATTGCTCATAATTGTGTTTTTCATATGCAGTGAATGATTTTGAATGGTGTTAGCACAGCACAGTATCTCAGTATCAGCTCATTGTCAAGGTAATCTATTACAACTGATTTTTGTCATTCAGTTTATATGTTGAAACTGGAGACTGGGTGATAATGGATTGAACGATCAGCTTTTTCAAAGGGAGAGAAATCTGTCTTTCCTTTACTTTTTACTAAGTGTGACTCTGAGTAGGTTGTTCAATCTCTTGATCTCAATGTCCTGATCTTTAAAATTGGTTGGATTTAGTGATCTCTATAACATGCCTCCTACCTCCAAAAATATATTGACTTTAACCCTTCAGTTCTGATGTAATCTGAGGGTGGGAATGGGATTTCCTTTCAGAAGTGGGGTAGAGCAACCTGTACATGGTGTCGGAAGAAAATATGAGGACCAAAAAAAGTTGATAGGTAGAGAGCCGTCAGATCTCAGCTGAAGATATTTCTCTTAGCACTATTACTGCTACTCCTGCTGCTGCCACATCCCTCCCCTTGCTTTTTCCAATAGGCAAAGACGAAAAAGGAAAAGTGGGAGGAAAGACTGGGTGGGTCAGAGAAGCGATTCCATTCAAAAGCATGGGCCTTCCTTTCTAACTCCAGACCTGCTGTTGATTAGTTCTTGGTCTTACTGTTTGTCCTTCTCTCTTTCAGACCTTGGGGATTAATTTTTCTTCTTTATGGATTTGACATAAGTTATATGTCCATTTCAGCCACCTGTCAGGAAGACAAGAGGAAAACACTTACTCTTAACCAAAAGACTGCTTGTTAGAAAATAGATCTCACACCCATGAATTGAGGTACAAGACTTTTGAACACTTCCTCTTCTCTCACCACTGCCCAGCCACAGTGAGCCTGGCAGCTGACTGCCAGAGGACCACCCAGGAAGGGACATCACAAGCTGATGCTTGCTATTATGCTGGCATCAAGATCCATAATTTCTGACTCAGGGGACTTCCATCAGTTTCTCCATTTGGGCCAGTTTACATTATTGTAGAACTAGATGGCCACCCTCAAAAAGGCTGCTAATCAACTAATTCATTGACTCTTCCTAGCATGTGATACAAGTACTCCTCCAATCAAAAGTGAGTAAAAAGAGGTACTGAAATCACTAATTGACTGGACTTCAGGTGGCAGGGAAAGCCTGGGATTGGCTCTTGTCACTGAAAATCTGATAGATAATACTTATTTCATAAATCTAGGATGGAGCATGGCATTTATATTATTAAAAAGTTAGAGAGTATCGGGAATAGGATAAGGAAGAAGGAAAAAGGGAAATGGAAAGTGCAATCTCACAAACAAGTTATCATGACCCTATGAACTATTCTGGCTCCCAGTTTTATCCCTTGGCATCCTTTAGTCAGCTGTTGTCCTATGGGGAGAGTAAAATCTTTGTGTAAGGGCTGCAGGGAGTGCAATCTTCCTAAAGATTCTACCTTTGAGGTGATTTATTATTTAAAGAATGTTCAGAATTATAATGTTTTATAATGGATATTTTTGTGCTGTCTTAATGATATCCATGGAGAGGCTACATGATCATGACTGCAAGGAGCAACAGAGATTTGAATTAGCATTTGCAGGATGAAGAAATGTAGATCAAATCAGTTTCTGTCTGAAAAGAATGAGGTGGTTACAAGAATAATATTAATGAAAATATTGACAGTTGTGCTGGCAATAGTCTCATAGTTACAGCTGTCAGACAAAGGAATGATTCAGAGTCATTGTTAGGTAAACTTGGAAGGCAGGGCATGAGAAGCTTATCTTTGCAAAGTTTAGCTTCCTTGGAGACTCACAGACCTCATGCCACTTTCAGGTCAAAGCCTCATCTCTGCCAGAAGCATTTCTTAGATACTTGTTCTTTCATCCCTGATACCATATCCTCCCAAGGTTAATGCAGATTGTCCCATCTTATATACTAAGCTCTTTCATGTCTTTGCCCAGATTATTCCTTCTGTCTAGATGTTTTCTCATCCCTTACTTTGTCTTCCCAGCAAATTCTTACTTACCTTTAAAGATTCAGTTCCAAATTTTACTTATCTGCTCAGTCTTTCTTGACTTTCTTTTTACTCCTTCTTTGTTCCACATTAATGGTTTAGGGTCCTAAAGTATTGATGATGTCCTGTTTCCTCTCAAATCCACACACTTGCAGTTTTTCCTTGGCCTCGACCAGGCGAAACAGTAAAGGTGGTTATAGCTTCTCTCAGGAAGCTTATAAATTGTAAGCTTCTCTCAGGAAGCTTACAATTTAATTGTGGAAATGAAAATAACACACATAAAGATTGTTATACGGTGCACTAGTTACAATATGATATGTGATAGATTCATAAGAGCTACAGAAATGCTTTGGAGGGCTGGAATAATCTAAAAAGGACTGTTATGAGTGGCATTAGACCAGTAAAATTTGACAACCTACATGAAATGAAAAAAATTCTTGAAAAATGCAATTTACCAAACTAACAGAAGTAAAAGAAAATATGAATAGTCCTAGATTTGTTAAAATAACTTGAATTTATTATTTAAAAAACCCTCTCACAAAGTAAACTGCACACACAGCTTTATTGGTAAAATACATTAATCATTTAAGAAATAAATATTACCAATTTTACATGAACTCTTT
Organism: Cabassous unicinctus; assembly: GCA_029593785.1. Lineage (NCBI taxonomy): Eukaryota > Metazoa > Chordata > Mammalia > Cingulata > Chlamyphoridae > Cabassous > Cabassous unicinctus. The sequence goes on from JAQZBX010042763.1 coordinate 7,364, forward strand.
CAGAAGAGGTGAAGGGATTAATTCCTAAGTCATTGTATGATGTCAACTTGATCTTGATGCTAAAACCAATTGAAATTACAGGCAAAGAAAATTAGGGTCAAATAGCCTTATGAACATGGATACAGAAATCCTTAACAAAATATTAGCAAGTAGAATCAAGAATCAAGAAAAAGTATATAAATGTCACAAAGATCTGATATAAAGAAGTAAAATTGTCTTTATTCACAGGAGAAATCATTGTTTACATACAGAATCCTAAGGAATCTACAAAACAGCTACTAGAACTAATAAGTGAATTTAAGAAGACTCAATATACTCAGTCAATATTAAAAAAACAATTTTATTTTTATATGTTAGCAGGAAACAATTGGAAAACAAAATGAAGAGCAATTTGATTGATAAAGGCATTAAATAACAAAATTCTCAGAAATAAGTGTAACAAAATATGTGCATGATCTCTGCACTGAAAATAATAGCATATTGTTGAAAGAAATTAAAGGAAACCTAAATAAATGTAGAGATACATAATATTCATGGATTGGAAGATTAAATTTAAGATATCGATTTCCCCCTAATTTGTGTATGCCTTGAATGTAATCCCAACCAAAATATCAGTAGACTTAAAAAAAAAAGGAAGAAATGGAAAAACTTATGTGAGAAAACAAAGGATATAGAATCTTGTAAAAGAAGAACAAAGTTAGAGGCTTCACTTTATGTAATTCAAGATACTGTTAGGAAAAATGGCTGCTCCAGTGTGAGGGGAGCAGAGGTAACCGTAAGTCCTGGAGTGCCTTCAGGAGCTAGGCAGCACCGGCTGAGAGAAGCGGACCATAAGGTTCAAGATGGAAAATCAAGAACCAGATACTATCAAGGAAAACTTAACAACTTTCAATATTGTAACCAGAAAAATTAACCAACTTCCAGAAGTAGAAAGGAATCTATTTGACCATGGATCAACATATATTGGACTTAATGCTGTTCTCTGTGGACTAATAACAAATAGTCTTTTTTGACGTGTCTTAAATGTGACACAGGCTCGTATAGCTGCTGGCTTACCAATGGCGGTGATCCCATTTTTGACAGCACATGCATCTTACAAAGGTTTTGTAAGTTTACCTTTGACTACAGGTGACCTGAATTGTGAGACCTGTACTGTAACACGGGGTGGATTGGTTGGTCTAGTTTTTGGCGGTCTATATCCTGTTTTCTTGGCTATTCCTGTGAATGGTGGCCTAGCAGCCAGATATGTCTCAGCCATGCTACCAGAGAAAGGAAACATCTTAACTTACTGGATTAGAATCTCTAAGCCTATCTTTAGAAAGATGTTATTTCCCATTTTGCTCCAGACTGTGTTTACAGCATACCTTGGATCTAGACAATATAAACTGCTCATAAAAGCCCTTCAGTTACCTGAACCTGGCCTAGAAATTCACTGATTTTAAGCAAATATATACACAAAAATAAAATGGAAAAAAAAAAGATACTGTTAGTTTGCACTATTCAAGACAGTTTGGTATTGGAGTAAGGATATACAGATAGACAAATAGATTAATAGATAAAATAGAGAATTCAGAAATATACCCATATATATATGGTCAATTGGTTTCCTCCAAATTGCCAAGGCTATTTTAAATGGGGAAGAAAAGTTTTTTCAACAAATGGTATTGGAATAACTGGATAATTTAATGAAAGAAATGTATACCAATACCACCTCATGCCATACTCAAAAGTTAATTTGAAATGGATCATAGACCTAAACATGAAAGTTAAAATTAAAGACCTTCTAAAAAGCATAAGAGAATATCTGCACAAAATTGGAGTAAATATTTTTTAGATAAGACACAAAAAGCACTATATGAAGGGAAAAATGGAAATTTGAACTTTATTAAAATTAAAAACTTCTGGTTATCAAAAAATTCCATCAAGAAAATGCAAAAACAATCCATATCATTGGATAATATATCTGCAATATTTATATTTTACAAATATTTAAATAATAGAACTTCTACAAATCAATAACAAAAAATCAACCAATCCATTAAAAATGGGCAAAACTTGAACTGATGCTTCACCAAAGAAGATATATACAAATGACCAAAATGCAGAGTATAGGTGCTAAACATTTGTCTTTGGGGAAATGGATTTTAAACTCACAATGATATACCATAGATAACATTCCATACCAACCAGAATGACTAAGACTAAAAGCACAAAATGTTGGCCATGGTATGAAGCATCTGGAACTATCCATACATTGCTGGTAGGAGTGTAAAATGGTATAGCACTTCAGCCTTGAGAAAAAAAAATGTAAAAATAAATCTTTGTCTTTTCTTGAAATATTTTTTTATAGAGAAATGGCAATTCTGAAACTCACTTGATTTTATTATAGAACTGAGGAAATGAGCAAACGTATTGAGGCTGCTGTGAATCTAGGTTCTCACTGTGAAAGAAGAGAGATATGGAATGGGGAAGGCAAGGTAGGACCCTGTGGGGCTGGACTGGAATTTGGGGTTGGACTAGAATTAAAAGTATTAGTATAGACTCCTGATTATATATGAATATAGCTGTCTGTTAAAGAGACTTAGAAACAATGACACCCCAGATACAATGAAAAAACCTAGAGACCAGGTTTTGGTTTCTAAATATCATTCCCCACCCAAAATAAACTAGGCTGTTTGTAGAAATGACTATGTCCAGGATTGGGGCAGAGAGTGTATAAGATGAGTTTGAACATCTTGTTGTACCAAAAAGTAAGAAAGTGGTCAGAATAAAATGATGGGATCATGCTTGAGAGGGCTCCCATTGGCCAAATCTGGGACAATTTGAGCATCAAAATTAATAAGACAATAATGGATTATAACCCTCTGAATAGCATAAGAATCTATGGGTCCATACTGAACATTGAGCCACAAATTGCATGTTTTATAATTGGGTTTGAATGAATCACCAATTTCTGGGACCAATCACAATACTCCAGAATACACCTTGCTCCAAGAACAAAACAAGGACACTTTCATGCCTAGCCTCCAGCCAGGCCCAAGTGATTCTCATTTAGGTAAAATGAGCATCTCTGACTACACTGGTACTCAATGCTGGTTATACCTTAAAATCACCTGGAGAGCTTGCAAAGCTAACAGTGCCTGAGTCCCACTTGTGGAGATCTTGATTTAATTAGTCTGGGGTGGGGTGCAGGCATCAACAGTTTTTCAAAGCTTCCCAGAAGATTCTTTTGTACAGTCAGGTTGAGAATGACAGGATCAGAAAGACCAGGGAATTTCAGGAAATAAAATAAAGCAAAGGATTAATTCATATTCAAGATTGTACCTTACTACATAAAATATTAAAATCTCTACCCTATCTGGGTGCTTAGTTACAACTTGTTTCCTCTGTGACCTACAGAAAGGAAGATGGGGCTTTCAACTTTTCCCTGGTGAGTATGACATCCTTTTTTTTTTTTTTTTTTTGGAGGACTAAATGCCTTTAGGATGAGATGCTCAGTTAAGGAATTGGCAGTGATCTGTCCCGCTCCCTTTCGATGAGGTCAGTAATTGGTGATTCCACAAAGTATCTAGAAGGTCATCCTTGCCTTTACTGGCATTGGCACAACCACTTTAAAAAGAAATAGTTGTGTGAGTAAGGCAAGGGAGGGTAAAGGAGTGCAGATGAAGCAGAAAGATTAACTAGGTTACACTGTCACCCTCCATTTGTCTGCATATCGGGCTGGCTTTTATATACCTGATTTCCAGGTCAAAATGTTCTCTTTACTTTTTACCTAGAGTACTGAGAGCAAGGGAGGATCAGAAGGTTTTTAGATAGAATTTTGATGATGTGATTTTTAAAATTCTTTGGTCAAAGAGGATTCATTGCAACTACTAGGAAATGACATTTGACAGGGAAAAACATAGACAAGTATTAAATTGATGTCACAGGTAAGAGAAAGCAATTTTACAGATTTTCAAGTCCAGTATCTCTTCTACCCACACATGATCAAATTAAAAACCTCTAAAATTCATCTTTGTGAACTGTCATCAGGAAACTTGCTGTGAATGGCCATCAAGGTTGATTTAGTTGCTAATGAAAAAAACAGAAAATGATAATTTAACTGGTGAAGAGTGAGGCTGTTATTTTTTGCATCTTCCTGGTCAATAGTTGAAATCTTGTCCCATTATACTACCAGTAGTTACAGGTAACTTCTTTCAAAATTTCAGTTTTCTTCCACATTTCTTCAGAATTGTGGGAGTGAGCATCTCCAATTGATTCAATTTATTAGAGTCTAAAAATATGGCCCATCATTTAAAAGAAGCACAAGCGTTGAGGATCTGCCTTGGATTCTGGAAGTTACTTTTTCACTCTGCAGACTCTATTAAGTTCTACACCTTTTAATTTCCAAATTAAATTTATCACTGAAGCAACTTCATTTTCACCCTGGCTGGACTCATGCTTTTGTTCCCAATTAGCAGTTTTCCATTTCTTCTTTCCATATGGAGAAATTGTCTAGTCCTGTTCATTTCCTGTTTTCTCCATGAAGTCTCCACAGATAATTTTAGCCTTTATTGCTCCTGCAGTTTCCTAAAATTCTTACAAAATGCACCCCAAAATTTAGAATAAATTCTGTTTTCAGTGCTTGCTGCTACTTCATATGCATATGTCTTGGCTTTCTAACAAGACATTAAGCTTTATTAAACTTTAGGTTGCTTAAGGAAAGACGTACCTTATACTTCTGAATCTCTCCTAGCATCTAGTATAGCATTGAGCATAATCTTAGTGATGACTTTAGTTAGTGACTTAATAACCTTGGGCTACAGAGATTTTGAAATATAAGTTAGTTTTGTTTGAGAGTGGTGTTTCCCGATCGGGCCTTGACTGGTATAAAATAATATCATATTTTACGTGTATAAAGGGATGTTATTTTAAAAATGCTTTGACTTCCTTTGGTGAAGCCAAGAATCCTTTTATAAAGTGGGTAATCCCCTTCTAATTTATCATATATCACATCTATAATTTTCGAAGTTTTTTTTTTTTTAACCAGGAAATTTCTCCACAGAATTAAGGAAAAATGAAAAATAGCAAAACCATAGAGAAGGATGAAGTTTTATAGATGGTAGTTTTCTGATCCAGCCTGAACACAGGTCTCCATATGCCTGGGATTGGGTGGTGTAGTTTGAGTTGTTTGGTCCTCAGCATCCCTCCTTCACTTCAGCCTCAGTCTGAAGCTCATCTTTCTTCCTCCCTTCGCTTCCCCACTCTGACACTCCAAGCAGAAGGTTGCAATTTGAGCTCTGAGTGGATGTTGTGGTTATCAGATTCCAGAGCCCCCTTGGGTCTGAATGAGTCATTACAGTTTCCACCCTCAGAATTAAAGTCACTGATGGTCTAGTTTCTCTCCGTTCTATGACCTAATATGGCATTGCTTTGTGTGGTTTTTTAAATGACTCAAGTCCTTCTCTAAATTTCTTGAGTCTTTTCCCACTCCATTCAAAACCTCAAAAGGGATTCTGGTCTGTATTCTAAGTAACCATGTCTGCTTAAATAAGTATAGCCCCCAAAATAATAGAAAAATGGGTACTGTGTATGATAAAGCAATTTATGAAAATAGAAGATTACAAATTGTACCAATGTCCATAAGTATTAGTTGATTACCATGATTTGCTTGTAAAACTGAAATCAGTATTAAGTTTCTGAGTTGCAGCTGAAATCTGACACTGGAGAATCATTTACCAATTTAATGTTGTATAGACCTTCTGTAATGGGCTGAATGGTGCTCCCCACCCCCCACAATATTTCATATCCTAATCCCTAGAACCTGTGAATGTGACCTTATTTGGAAAAAAAGGGTATTTGCAGAAGAAATTAAAAATTTTGAGATGAGGAGATCATTCTGTATTATATGGATGGGCCCTAAATCCAATGACAAGTGTCACTATAAGATACATTCAGAGAATACAGAGAAGACAGACACCCGGAGGAGAAAATGATGTGACCACAGAGGCAGGGATTGGAATAATGTGGCACAAGCCAAGGAAGCTGGCAACCATCAGAAGCTGGAAGAGGCATGGTGCATATTCTCCTCTAGAGTCTTTGGAAGGAGTGTGACACTTCTGTCATATTGAGTTTGGACTTCTGGCCTCTAAAGCTATGAGAAAATTAATTTCTCTTTCTTTAAGCCTCCAAGTTTGTGTAATTTGTAATTGCAGCTACAGGAAATTCATATACCTTCTTTGTAGTTTCTCAAGCTTTCTTTTGTGTAGAGCTGCTGACTTAGTGCTCTTTGTCCTTTGAAGACGTCTCCTTACTAATCCATATAATGAGTCAAGGTAAAAAAAAATAAACTGTCACCAAGTGGACCAAAGCTACATTCTGCTTTGGTGACTGAGACTGACAGAGCAAACTGCCAATGTGACTAATACATACTCTGGGTGCGGAGGAGAGGGGATTGGAGAAGGGTGAGGAAGAATTTAGGTTTCAAGCCTCCCACCCTGAGCATTTGCACTCTAGTCCGGTGAAAGTTTTCTAACCCTGAGAGGCAGGGTTGCTGGGGCTGTGTCTAGTGGTGAGGGACACCTAAATATGTGTTCTGTTTCCCTTACCACCAGCAGGAAATATTATATCTAAAAAGCAGTTCAGAGTGCCATGAGACAACAAATTCCTGGGGATAGGGCAACCTATCCCATCTATGAACTACTCAACTATTGGGAAGTGTCGCTTTATATTTGACATTTACATTTATTGTATCCAAGCTGTGGTAGGTTGAATTAAGTACCCTAATTTAGACATGTTCTTAAATCACAACCCACGTTCCTGTGGGTGTGAACCCATTGTAAATAGAACCTTTTGAAGATGTTATTTTTACTTAAGGTGTAGACCAACTGATTCAGTGTGAGCCTTGATCTGGATTACTGGAGGTTGTATAGAGAAAAAGCCACAGGGAGGAGCTGGAAGATGGAAGTCAACAGAACTCAGAAGAGAAAGAAGAGGACATTGCCATATGCCATGAGGTTGGGATGCAAGCCCAAGGATCACCAGCAGCCATTACCAGAATGTCACAGACTTTGGGGAGAGAGCACCACCTGGCTGATGCTTTGATTTTGGTCTTCTCCTAGCCTCAAGATGGTGAGCCAATAAATTTCCATTGCTTAAGCCAACCCATTATGTGGTATTTGTCATGACAGCCTGGCAAATTAAGACACAAGCTTTCCTTGTGTTTATCTGCTTAGAACTTTCACCCCGTTTATTTGAGAAACTTTGAGGACATTATGGTCTGTATTTTTGCATAACTGCATCTAAATTTAGCCAGCGTAACCCCTAAGATAATGGGAAAATGAGTTCTTGAGTAAGATATGACAGTTTGAGAAAGAAGGATTGCATACTTTATTAAAGGTAATAATATATTTTACTATGTAACAGATTTTATTTGCTTATTTATGCCCCATGTCAATTGGCAAATAATTTAGGATAGTTTGTCTCACAACTAGGTAAAATTAAATGATAAAATATAAATAGAAAACCAGGACCCAGGGGAAAGAAAATACAAATATGAGACCGATAGAGGATAGTATAATTGCTGGGATAAGAGGCTTTAAGTTCCACTCTTGGAGAAAACATAATCAGTTAACAGTTCTCTTAATTAAAGAGAAAGCAAAGCAGTATTTCAGCAGAAGCAAAGTTTTATTTAGCATTAAGATTAAAATAGATTCACTAGAGGACTCTTAGTGAATGCTGAGTCATGTAATAAACAATGTCCTCAACAAGATAAATAGGGAAATATTTTTATGGTGTTTCTGAGAGCAACCTTTGATGAAAGCTAGCACATTAATATTAGCACTGGATGAAGTCAATTCTGGAAAGAGCTAGACTAATAAACTTAATTATATAATCTTAAGTCTTTCTCCCCAGAGGTAGTCATATTGCTTTTAATTTATTCTGGAATTGACTCTTGTAATTTTAAATTATACACTTATACTTTAATTTCTCGATTTGCCAGGTTTAGACTGTATGTATCAGTACCCTGATGTGTAAGATGATGTATTAAAAGAACTTTAACGGCATTCAATCTTTCCTTCTTTGTTTCCTAAATGTGTAAGTAATATTTTACATTTTTTATTTTTCCTGTAGTTGCCCTTAGAACTGTATTTTGACTTATAAATTCTACACAGCATCTATTAACTATGCACAATGAAAAATGAGTTTTAGTACACCTCCACTTCTACCTCACTCCCTCTGCCTTGATTCTATTTATTTTATTGTTTTTACATTATGTTCTATAACCATATTTGTCTTCAGTTATTTATATGTGATTTCTGAAAGTTGAAACTAATGAATAACATTACACACGCCCACACACTCACATTACTACAGAAGCAGGTAGAGTGAGTGAATCCACAGAAAAGGAAATGTAAACATTTAAACAAACAAATACCTCCCAATTAAGGTCATTGAAGGAGATTATTTTAAGCAACAAGCCTGAATTGATTTTCTTTCGATCCTTGGTCTTTTCTGAGTCATATTCAAGTGCCACTCTTTCTGGAATCTTTTCCTCCCTTCCATTCTAATTCTTAGTAGATGACACTGAGAAAATAACGATGTCTTCTACAAGCTCCCATGACCATATCTACTCACGCTCTACATCTGCAACTATTTAAGTAGCCTTTGCTCCTGTATCTCAGCTGAAATATCCATGCTCTCAGCCAAGTCCAAACCTCTCATTCTGTCTCAGATCCCAAGTCCTTTTGCCCACTCAAGGACATTGCTCCAGCAATACTCCGTTTTCATTCCTGCATCACAATTTAATTTCCATCTCTCTATGATTCTATCAGTCTTCAAAGATGCTGTTATTTTTCATAACTTAACAAAAAAGAATCTCTTTACCCTACTTTCCCTTCCAACCACCTTACCATTTTTCCTTCCCTTTATAGTAAGAAAACTAAAGATTTAACTAGACTCATTGTCTTCAATTTCTTCCCATGGTTTCACAGAAACCAGTCGTTTCAAGGTCACTAATAACATTCATTTTGCTAAATCCAGTGGTCATTGCTCAGTTCTCATCTTACTTGAGCTGTCAGTTTTTGGTCACTCCTTCTTCCTTGAACTATATTCTTCTCTTAGCTTCCAGAGTACAATATTCCCTTGGTTTTCTGACTATTTTTCTGGTTTCTACCTCTTAGTTTTCTTTCCTGCTTTCTCCTCATCTCTCTGATGTCTAATCATTGGTGTATCCTGGAACTCAATCTTACATCTCTTCTGTTTTTCTCTTTTCTATCACTTCTTTGGAGAACTTATCCATTCTCATATTTTAAAACATAATCTTTACCTTGATGATTCCTATGTATTTATGAAGCTGGACTTTTCCCCCTGAAATCCAAACTTATTTAAGCAACTGAATTTGCTGGTGTGCTGATAGGCCCCATGTGATTTGCTCCTGCTCCTTGTGAACTTTTTTCCTACCATACTGGCCTCCTTGGTGTTCCTAGAACACAACAAGCATTCTCTTGCCTCAGACCTATGCACGTGCTGAACCATGCCCAGAGGGAGATCTGGTCTTCCCCAGACATCTGAATGGCTAACCCCTCACCTCTTCCAGATTGTGACTCAGTGTCAATTTCCTAGTGAGGGTGCACTGATCACACTATGTCAAATTGCATCCTTATAACATTTCCTACTACTGCTTTCCTGCTCAATTACTAATAGTCTAAATATTTGCTTATTTATCTTGTTCATCATCTGTTTCCCTCCACTAGAATATAAGCTCCTTGAGGGAAAGGATTTGTGTCCTTTTTGTTTGTCTGTTTACTGCTGTATCCAGAGCACCCAGAATAGTGTCTGATTCAAAGAAACACGTTTTTTAATCACTAAATTATGTTGTCCACTTTCTTATATTTCCTTTTTGTTTTGTGGAGCTATATCCTGGGAAGTTTTTTTCATTGAAGATACATGGGTAGTGATGTTTGAAAAATGCCTTTATTTTTTTGTGAAAAAAAAAAATGGATTGATGATTTGGCCATTTAAAGAATTTTAGATTCAAGGTAATTTTTCCTCAGGAATTTGAAAATACTGGTTTATATTTTTGCTAGTATCCTTTTTTTAATTTTTAGTATCCTTTTAAACTGTAGAAAATTCTGAATTTTTAAAGATAATTTGTATTCCCAAATGGGAGCTTTAGAATTTTCTTTTTTTTTCTTTCTTTGTTAATTGATTTTCTTGGGTATGTGTTTAGGTTTGTGTCTTAATTTTTTCCCTCCCTGTTTGACTATTAGCCTGTCCTCCATATCTGAAGACCTGTTTTTATCTCCAGCTCAGAGAAATTTTCTTCTACTATTACTCTTTTTTTCCCTCCATTTACATGGTTCCTAGAATCTCTTTTTGGACATAGGTTAGACCATCTGTATTATCCTCTGTGTCTTTCAACTTCGCTCCTATATTTTCCATTACTTTAAATTTCCTTTCTTTTTTGGGATATTGCCTTGATTTATCTTTCAGCCAACCAACTTCAGTGGTGCATATTGTATAAGCTCATTCACTGGCTTTTTGCAAATATATTTTTAATTATATGAAGCTCTTTTTTTGCTTTCTGATTGCCTTCTTTTTCATAGCAGTTTGTTATGTAAGAACAGCATCACCAAAATGTCTCAGAGGATACTAATTCAGATTTTTAGAAGATCTTTTCTGTTCCCTGGTTTATTTGTTTTCTCTATGGTTATTTACTTTGCAATTTCATTTTGGTTTCCCTCTTTCAGGCTGTTAATTTTCCTCACTTTTTCTGATAATCCTTTGTGGCCTAACCATAATTTGGTATAGGTAGCTGGCATGCATTTCCTCTGAAAATTGGTCAATTAGGCCTTTAATAACACTTATTGATTTTGTCTGGTTATAAATACAGACATATCCATTATATCAAGCATATAAAATAAAGAAAAATGTAAAGAAGGAAAACAAACTCACATAATCCCATCATCTAAAGAGAATCATTAACATTTTTATTTTCTTCCTTACATTTGCCCACCATCTCTCCCCATTTCAAAATACATTAGCATATATTAGGAAAGACAAGGCCTCTGCTCTTATGAAGAAAAGAGACATAGTTCTATGCTTTCATATTCAAAGGAACAAAAGAAAACTGAGCTTAACTAGGATGACAGGGACACCTTCCCTAGGGAATTGGGATTAAGTCCTGAGAAGGATTTAACTAGGGGAGGAGGGGAAGAAGATCATTTTAGACAGAAGAGACACTAAAAAAGGCCCTGTGTAGAGGGCAGAAAAGGAGCATTAAAAAAAAAAAAAAGAAGCCAGAGTTCTGGAGTGTGAGAATGAAGAGGAGACTGGAGGAAGAATACCTGGGAAGGTAGCGAGGAACAAGACTATGTAGGGCTTGTAGATGGGATTTAGGATTTTTTATCTTCATCTTAAAAGCAATTGCAAGATTTTAAGCAGGGGTTTGACATGATTCGATTTATGTTTTGAAAAGATTATTCTGCTTGCAATGAGGATAACCCATCAGAGAAACAGAGTGGGTGTTAGGGCAGCACAATTATTATGGTAATCTAGGTGAGAAACTATGATAGTTTAAACTCAGTGGTGACGGGGGAGGTGGGGAGAGCAGAAGTTAGAAGGAAATGCCAAGGATACCTCTGACGTTTCTGACTAATACAACTAGATGGATGGTGGTGCTATATGCCAGTCAGGGAACAACATCAGGAGACCAAGTTTGTGGGAGTTTTTGAGTTTTGTCTTGAACATGTTGAATTTGTAGAACATTTGAGGCAGTCAAGTTGAGATGCCAAGTTGACAGCTGATTATTCATATTTAAAGCTCAGTGAGAGCTCTGAGCTGGAGAATCATAGGCCTAGAGATGCAGATAGAAGCCATGGCATGGGGGAGATTGCTTTCCATATGGAGTGTCCTCCGAAGAGATGGCACTGGTTTATAATGTATTAAGAATGTAAGTGTATTTAGTCAGCCAAAGGGGTGCTAATGTGAAATACCAAAAATGGGTTGGTCTTTATAAAGGGTATTTATTTGGGGTAGAAGTCCACAGTTACCAGGCCATAAAGCATAAGTTTCTTCCCTCACCAAAGTCCATTGCCACGTGTTGGAGCAAGACAGCTGCTGACCGTTTGCCAGGGTTCAGGCTTCTTGGGTTCCTCTCTTCCCGGGCCTACGTTTCTCTCCGGGCTTAGCTCCTCTGTTTCTTCCACAAGGTCAGCTGTAGACTATCAGGCGAACGGCTCACTTCTCATCTCCTGGGGCCTTCTCTCCAACATCAAAACTCCAACATCAAAACTCCAACTTCAGAACTGCAACTCAAAAACTGCTGCCTCTGTCCTTTGCCTTGCCTTTTATATTCGATTCCCCCACCCAACAAGGGGTGGGGCTCAACGCCCTACTGACATGGCCCAGTCAACGCCCTAATCATAACTTAATCATGCCCAGATTAATAGATCAGTTTACAAGCATGATCCAATTATATTTTTGGAATTCATAATTACATCAAATTGCCAAACAGCTATAGTAAGGTACAGTAAGGTACCTGTTTCTCCACACCCTTGACAGCTGTTGCAGTCTGGCATGAAACAGAGGAGCTAAGCCCGGAGAGAAACACAGCCCTGGGAAGAGAGGAACCCAAAAAGCCTGAACCCTGGCAAACGGTCGGCAGCTGTCTTGCTCCAACATGTGGCAATGGACTTTGGTGAGGAAAGAAACTTATGCTTTATGGCCTGGTAACTGTGGACTTCTACCCCAAATAAATACCTTTTATAAAGACCAACCAATTTCTGGTATTTTGCATCAGCACCCCTTTGGCTGACTAATACAACAGCATTTTGTATTTTTGAATTTTGATCATATGCAAATTGATGGGTGAAAAATAGTATTTCCCTGTTATTCTGGACTTAAAGTTTAAGTGAGATTGACATCTGTTTCTATGTTTATTAACCATTAGCATTTTTTTCTGACTCCTCATATGTAGAAGTACATTTTTCTGGAGAGAAAGTCCATAGATTTGTCAGTTCTCAAACTGACCCTCAAACAGCTCAGAACCACTAATTTAGAGTTATTCTGAACAAGGAAGTTTAGTCTCTCATTTGCCAGCCTTTCAAATATTTAATCACTGCTATAATGGCCCCCTTAAGTCATCTCTTCCACAGGTTTTATGTCCTAGTTCCCTAAACCTTATGATTTCTGTCTTTTAGGTTCTTCACTTTTTATTTTGAACCTCCTAAGTGTGGCAGTGATTATAGTGCCCCAGCTTTGGGATCACCAGTGAGACACAACTAACATATTTTTTGTTCTTTTTTTTCTCTTTTTATATAACCACAGCCTTCCTGCATTCTAGCACATTCCTCTTCAGAAAACAGAGATCTGGTGGCATCTTCATTACACTGTGATTGACACTCATTCTCTCCAATCTGTTAATTTCTAGATATCTGCCTTTCCAAATATTTCTTCCTAATCAGGAAAAACAGTGTCAGCATATGTGCCAGGTGGGGAGTTGGGGAGGTGAAGGTGCATGTTCCTATAAGCATCAACCTGCAGAGCTGGCTCTTTCTCTTCTTTGCTGCCTATCAATGAGGTGTGGTTTAGGTCATTTGAAAGCATTCCTGGGGCTGTCACTAGGGGGAGTGTGAGCCAAATTTTTCACTTAGAAAATGCCAGAAAGGAGAGTTGGTATGTTGGGGCATAGTAAATACTGAGAACTCTGAAAGGAGTTGTTGGGCGCTGTGTCTTGCCTCTAATACTGAGTGTAGGTCTGGAGCTGCTGGAAGCATAGCCCTTGGTGGAGCACCCATCTGCAGCTAGGAATTTTAGCCTTGACTAACTGAGAAGGCTAAGGAGGTAGAAGAAGGAGCAACATTCCCTGCCCTTTCAGGGATAGTGAGGGATATTGGGTTTGTTAGGATTCTTGCAACAATTTCTAGAGTAGGTCCATACCACTTTGATCATTCTTTGATATGGCATACATTGTCTGATACAGCATATCTTCTTGGATGTGCCATGTGGCAGCTGATGTTGAGTGAGGGAAAATACCCCAAGACATAAACTCAGGTACCATGATATGTTTTTTAGTTTCCTAGGCTGTTTAAGCATATACCATGAAATGCTTCAGCTTAAACAATGGGAATTTATTTGCTCATGGCTTTGAGGCTGGGAAAATGTCCAAATCAAGGCTTCATCAAGGTGATGTTTTCTTCCTGAAGACAGGCTGTCAGCGATCCTTGGCTTCTCTGTTACATGGCAAGGCACAAGGTGGTGCCTGCTAGTCTCTCCCTTCTCATCTGGATTTCGTTGATTTCATATTCTTACTTCCATGCCTTCCTTGCTCTCTTTGTCTAAATTTCATTCTTTTATAAAGGACTCCAGTATTAGGATTAGGACATACCTTAATTGAAATAGCTTCATCAAAAGGTCCTAGTTTCAATGAGTTCACACCCACAGGAATGGATTTGATTTAAGAACATGATTTTTAAGGGTATGTACAGTTCCAAACCACCACACTATAAGATGGTAAACCAACATTTAGTGAGTCCTATTTGGTACAAACCACTATTTAAGAACAACG
>JAQZBX010042764.1:0-21900 GCA_029593785.1 Cabassous unicinctus
TCCCTCCCGCTTCCCCACCCCATATTAAAAACCTTTTTTTTTTATGGATGATATCATTGTTATAACTGTTATACAGATAGTAGAATATAGCAACTAAAATTTTTCAGTGGTTTACAGTATAGTTTACAATTTGGACTGTACAGTTTAATAATTTTTGATGAAATTTACTATGTCCTGTGTCCATTAATGTAAGGTGATGAAGAGTATTTCCCATGACCATTACATGGCCCATTTGATCTTTTCTGTTCCTTCCTCCCTGTGCCCTGGGGCATATGACTCTTCTCTGTCTTGGCTCATGGGATGTCAAGATTCATTTTTACATGTCAAGATTGTGTTCATATACTCAACTTTTCTGGAGGATTGAGGTCTGTAAGAAATATGTAACTTCCAGGTAATTCCTAAGGCACTACAAACCCCTTTTGTGATCTGTGACATGAAGTCTGTCCCATTCTCTGACTGCAGAGAAGAGGGAAGGTGAAATCTGGGAATTATTACTGTTAACAGGATGTTAATTACAATATCAGTCCACTCAGAGTTGACTGGAAATGCTTCAACCCATCTGGAAAAGGTGCCTACAAAGAACAAGAGGTATTTAACCTTCTTCACAGGTGGCATGTGGGTAAGTCTAATATCCCATCTTATCCTGGCTTAGAGCCTCTAAATTGGTGGGATATGTAAAGCCTCCATGGATATTGGTTTGTTGACAGATAGAGCAGCTTTTTGTAATTTCTTTTAAATGTTTTGAGACTTCAGGGCAATGTAGAGAGTTAGATAAAAGTTGTGAAAGCAGTTTGTGTGCTACATGGTACTTGTTGTGTAAGGAGCTGAGAATTTCATGTGTTTTTAATTCAGGTAAACTAGTTTTTCCATTTTTCATGAAGCACCCTCAATTTATTTTGCTCCAATAAGGGGAAACTTTGAAGTTTCTTCAAGTGTGTAAGGGGAGCAGGATATGGAAGTGCTAGGAGAATGGGTGTGACAGTGGAGTGTGAACCTAAGTTGGGTTGGGTAGCCTGCACTTTGGTTTCAACTTTGGCTCAGTTATTGCCAACAGATATAGGAGAATTTGATATTTTGGTGCCATTTGCAGTGAATTATAGCAGCTCGGGTTGGAAGTGATGCCACTTTGAGTAATTTTAGGATGAGATCTTTGTTCACAATGGAGGATCCACTAGAAGTTAGGAACTCTCTCACCCACCAGATGGGGCTTTGTGAGTGTAGGATGTGATGTGCATATTTGGAGCCAGTGTAGATGTTTAGGGCTTGCCCCTTGCCTCTGACTAGTGCTCTGAGCTCAGCTTGTTGTGAGGTTGTGCCGAGGGGAAGGGTAACTTACTAAACAGTTTCAGTTAAGGTAACAGCATATCCAGCCTGAATCGTGATAAATTTCATAGAACTGCCATCAATAAACCATATGTGAGTAGGATTAAGAAGAGGGGTATCTAAATTATCAGGAAAAGCTTTGGCAAGGATATCAAGCACTTCACTACAATCATTTATGTAATTAGCATCAGGTGTTATTAGGGGTGGGTTGGGTTCCATGGGAAGGAGGGTAGCAAGATTGAGAGGAGGACAGTGGTGTAAGAAGACTCCAGCGTTTTGTAGAAGTGTTGCATGGAGGGTTTGGAGGAAGGTGGAGGAGATAGAGGCAGTAGCTTTGTGAATTAAGAGAGGAGATAAGGAATTTGAGGAAAAAGCATCAAGCTGATTTACCAGGATAGTTTAAAGCTTTCTAGCATGAGAAGGGAAGCAGCAGCAAGGGCTTTGAGGCAAGTAGGCCAATCAAGGGTTAAAGTATTTAACTGTTTGGAGAAGTAGGCAATGACTGGATTATCAGACCATAGGGTTGTGTTAAGATTCTTAGTGCATATCCATGTCAGGCATCAACATAGAGGGGAAAACGTTTAGCAGGGTTAGTAAAGGCTAGAATGTTTGCCATCATTAAGACTTCTTTAAGTTTATGGAAGCCAGATTTGTGCAATTGAGGGCAATCAAGTGGCTCATGCAGGTTGCCAAAAGCAGCTTGGTAGAATGGATTCGATATAGGTCCAAGTTTTGAAATCCAAAGACAGAAAAAGTTGGCTAGCCCTAAGAAAGAAAGGAGATCTACCTTGGTATGTGGGAGGGGATAGTCCTGATGAGTTGGATTTAATCGAAGGTTAGATGTTTATGTGAAGGAGAGAGATGAAGACCTAGATAGGTTACTTTGGTTCTGAAAAATTGTCCTTTGCTTAGGGAGACGTGATATCCCTTATCCCCAAGAAAGTTAAGCAGAGTAATAGTGTGAGTTATAGAGTTTTGTAAGGAGGGAATACAGAGGAGTAAGTCATTGACATATTAAAGGATTGTACTGGCGGGAAGCTGAAGGTTGGAGGGATCTTGGTGTCGAGCCCATCCAAAAATGTGAGAACTCTTTCTAAAACCCTGGGGAAGGACTGTCCACATTAACTGTTGGGGGTTTAGCATTCCTCGGGGTCAATCCACATGAAAGCACAAATGTCTTGGGAAGTTTCATCTAAGGGGATAATGAAGAAAGCATCCTTAAGATCAATTATGGTGTAGTGTGTAGTATGAGGGCTTATGTGGGACAAGAGACTAAATGAGACAAGGAGCCTTTTCCCATGAGGATGCAGGCCTCCTGCCCAATCAAAGCTGCAAAACATGAACACACATAAACAGGTCCAAACAAATGCCTTAAGGGAAAAACAAGCAACCATTGGCTGACCATCCTTATGAGTGTAAACAGCAAGTAAAGGATCTAGAAAGAAAAGGCAATACACTTCTAAACCCTTTTCAGGAGCCAGGTGGATGATAAAGAGCAGTGGAGGAAGCTCTTTTTTTCTTTCTGTCTGTTTACCTAGCCGCTCTGACTGGCGAGGAAGCAGCCAGATGAGGGAAACAAAATTAGCCAGCAGGTAGTCAAGAGAGCTGTGTGATATCACTTTCCATTCCTTTTGAAGAGTTCCAAATAAAATGTGAAATGAAGCAAAAATCATTTATCTTTTGTTCTCTTCAAGAGAAAATGCAAATCTCTATGGCTTTCTAACATGGACACTGGCCAATGAAAATGGGTCTTTCATTCATGGGCTACAGTTCTATCGGGAACCACAAAATCCAGCAGTCCTGGTGTTTGAAACAATCACTGTGGAGGACAGGACAGACATTGGAAAGCAAACAAGGTAATCCTGGGTATTGGGAGTGCTAGAGGGCTGGGGGATGGATGGGGCAGGATCATGAATGGCCAGCAGCTATGCCCCAGGTCAGGTCAGGTCTCCTGGACTCGACCAGATTCCCACTCCCTCTTTAGGAAACATCTCTTTTCCCATCAGTGGTGTTTATAAATCGTGCCTCTGTGAAAAAGGGTTAAACAGCATATGAAGCTTTCTGAAGAAACCACAAAATATTGTCCACAATGGTGGTAGAGGCCTCCACAATTTTACAATCCCTCCGGCAGTGTAGGAGGGTGCATATGTCTTTCTCCATATCTTCTTCAACATTACGTGGGAGGGTTTTTAAATTAATGTTTTTTACTTTTCTTGTTCTTTTCTTGGCAATATACATTAAAAATGAACCAACAAAAAAGCAAAACACGCACACTAGACATGTATCTGCAGAATTCCAGTTCCAAAGCAGAGCAATACAAATATATGAATTATTGCACTTTTAAAAGAAAATTTTACCCACCCAATGATTTCCAAGTAAATTTTGGAACCAACTGGTTTTGACCACTGCAGATCCATTTTCTTTTTCTTTTTCTTTTTTTAATTGTTCATAAAAATCAAGATTTTTCACAGTACATACCAATATTTGTAAAATGATATACAAATATATATGCATATATGTGTATTTTCTTACATAAATGTTATTTTTATATATATATATATATTTTAAAGGTGCTTAGATTACCTAATTATTATCTTAACACAATCCTGTAAAGTATATTTCAAACACCAAAGGGATCGCAATGCCATTGACCATAGCATAGGGTAGTCAGATTCAAAGCAGCAAGATCCATACATACACACAGACACGTCAGCAAATGTAGGAATGGCATTGAAGAGAAGTCAATAGTGAAGATTTTTAAACTGCCTCCATATGCATATAGTGGGATGGCAATTAACATTGTAGATAAAAAGAAAGCAAGAAATAAACATAACTAGAATTTCTTTGGTTTATGTGCAGTTGGGGGAAGTTCAACTAACATATTTATTGGGAGGGTGGAGGGAGGAGGAGGTAGAGGACCTTACTCATTTCCATGATTGTTTGTTTCACTTTGGTAAGCTTACCACTGTGGGATGATTTCATAAATTACAACATTTTAGGAATCTGAATCCTAAGAAAGTATGTATTCAAGCCAGATGTTCAAAAAAACCCTCAAAAGCTAGAGGCTGGCTATGATATGGTGCCTATTAAGGGACCCATAGGAAGAGGTTGCTTAATAGGTTCAATGTTACTCTAAGGGCAATTATGAAAGGATAAAGAGAAATGAAAATCCTGATACACCTGAGAGACCCTTGTTGTTCTGAACACAATATTGTAGCCCTCCTCCCATCCAAGATCCTGGTAGACTGTGTGCTTTCTAACCTGCCAGTGTGAAGCCAGAGACATGTGAACACACACAAACAGATCCAAACAAATGCCTTAAGGGAAAAACAAGCAACGATTGGTTGACAAATCTCAAGAGTGAAAACACCAAGGTAAAGGATCTAGAAAGAAAAAGGAAAGCACTTTTAACCTCTGTGCAGTGGCCAGGTGGACAGTAAAATGAAAAATGAAGAAATGGTCGCATCTGTTAAGATGCTTACCATAAAAAAAAATTTCTTTTGGTCATGAACTTGATATTTTACAAAGAATCCTTCAACCTACTAAAAACCTGCCATCATCATCCTGATTCAAGAAGGAAAACTTAGATGCATTCCCAGAAGAAGATATGTACAGGAAAACAAAGCCATCCCTGGCCCTGTACCCCACCCTGAGCCTCGGGCATTTTTCCTTATTCTGGGGGAGCCTAACAGTTCTCTCAGACTATTCTCCAAATGCACCCAGCCCACAACCCAGGGAAGAGGGCCTACCCACCAAGCTCCCCATCTCTTCTGCCCATCTCCATCTGCCCCCTACATGCCACTTTTCTATGGGCACACAGGGCTGGACATCTCCCCTCAGATGCCCTTGGACCAGGTGAGGCCATATTAGGGGTGGGGAAGCCCTTTGTCTTCAGCCTTGGCATGATTTAGGCCTGCTGCTGAGTGCAGTTGTGTGGAGGCCTGGACCACAAGTTTCTGTGGCCTGTGTCCAGGGATGGAGTTGGGGGGGCTGGGCCAATCGAGGGCTTTGGGCCCAACATGCCTGCTGGGAAGACCCCTCATCTGACCAGCTGAACCAAAACACCCCGATTCTCTCATCATTTTAAGGACCCATCCCTCCCTACAATCTGGTGGCTTTTGGACAATCATTGCTGCCGTGAACATCACTGTAAACTGCATACTTAGCTTCCTGAGATGACACCGCACCTTCTCCACAAAAGATGTGGCCTGTGTCATTTTACAATCCCACCAGCTGAAAGTGAGTATTTCTGTGTCTACCATCACATCCTCTCCCACATTCATGATTTTCTTGGAATTCACAAAATTTGGGGATGTTTATTTACAAAGTGCATTAAAAAAAAGTTTTACACAGTCGTTTTACCATTAAGAGACCTCAGCTACAGATACACCAAAAGAGTTCCCTCTCTTTTTCTGTTGTGGATACCTCTTGCCCTTAATATCACATATATGTCAGTCTTTTTAAATACCAGACTTAGGAAGAGAGGCGCTAGGGCCACAGCCACCTATTCGGTGAACAGAAAGGCATATTTTACCTTTATACTTATTTTAATTGCAAATTTAGGAAAACACAAAACCCAGGGTATTTCAATTTTCAATAACTAGAAAATTGTGTATTTACAAAAGAGAAAGCCTTCTTCAAAATATAAATCAGAGGGACAAGTGGAATCCCGCAGATTTCTAAACAAATAACCTTGGTAGGTGTCAATGTGGTCTGGAGTCTGTATCAAGCACATTTGATATTCTTCTCCCTGAGCTCTACATTTTCCAAGTTGAGTATTCTTTCAATGCATTCAAATGAAATTTTAGGATATCCCCATTTGTTTTGCATTCCATATCATCCTCCACCAAGCTCTGAGCTTGGAGGATTTTTAGGAACTTAAGAGAAGCCCTTGGAATGCCAGTGTCCAGTGAAAAGCTTTGCTGTCAAATTTGCCATCACAGCTGTGGCTGTTTTTACAGGACAGTGATATTGGTCAAAGCCTTCACAGCTTTCTCCTGTTCACCTGGTGTGAGAAACTGCTTGGCTGAGCTGGGTTTCTAGCAGGAAGTATCTATGAATGCTTTCGGCAACTTTTTCAGATCTGGTAACTTGGAAAGCCTGGCTCTCAGCTTGGCAAGTTTCTGTTTCTTTCTTGGCTCTCACAGCTTTTTTTTGGAAGTGGAGTTCACTCTGTCTCTTGCAGTCAAATTCAGTACAGTACCCCAGGCAGAGAGTTGTATGGACACTGGAGGTAAGTCCATTTTTCCAACCCCACATTTTCTTTTTTGGTGCTGAGTGTAAATGGAGGCATTATACCTTCAAAGAGCCGTTGGCCATCAAGCCTCCGATTAGAAGATTTTTTTTCCAGTCTTATTCTTGGTTTTATCTTCTGTACACTTCTGCATTAATGAGCCAGCAAGGTATGTGGCATGATGGCCAATGGAAACATGATAATAAAGTAGATACATACCTCGATTTATTTGCTGTCCTTGTCTTCTCCCAGAATGCACAGGGTTGAGGACATGGGCAACTGAGAAAGCTCTTTTTTCTCTTTCTGCCTATAAACCTATCATCTCAGACTGGTGAGGAAGTGGCCAGATGAGCTAAACAAAATTAGCAAGCAGGGAGTCCTGATAGCTGTGTGATATGGCTTTCTATTCCTTTTGAAGAGCTACAAATATCATGTGAAATGAAACAAATCATTTTTCTCTTGGTCTCTTCAAGAGAAAAAGCAAACCTCTATGCTTTTCTAACATGGACACTGGCCAATGAAAATGGTTCTTTCATTCATGGACTACAGTTCTATTGGGAAGCATGGGATCCAGGAGTCCTGGTGTATGAAACAGGACAGGATAGCTTTGGAGGACAGGACAGACATCAGAAAGCACACAAGGTGATCCCAGGTATTCGGAGCAGCAGAGGACTTGGTGGTGGGTGGGGCAGGAGCACAAATGACCAATGGCTAGGCCCTAGGTCAGGCTAGGTCTCCTGGATGCGATCAGTTTCCCACTCCCTCTTTAGGAACTATCCCTCTTTCCATCAGTGGTTTTTGTAAATCATGACTCTTTGACTGTGGTCAAAACAGGATACGAAGCTTCCTCAAGAAGCCACAAAATATCATCTTCTCCCTGAGCTCTACATTTTCCAAGTTGAGTATTTTTTCAACGCATTCAAATGAAATGGCGGCAGATGCTTTCACCATTTGATAATCCCTCTGGCAGTGAATGTGGGTTCCTCTGCCATCCTCCAATTCTTCTCCAACACTTGGGCATTTGGGTTTTTTAAATTACATTTTTAAGAATTTTTTGTTCTTTTCTTGGTAATGTACAGTAAAATCAATCCAACAAGCAAAAGACACAGAGTAGACCACCATGTATAGAATTAAAGTTCCATGGCAGAGCAATACAAATGTATAAATTATTGCACTTCTAAAAGAAAAGTGTAACCACCCAGTGAAGTCCAATTAATTTTTGGAACCAACTTGGTTTGACCACAGCATGTCCATTTTCTTCATCTAAGTATCATAGCACAATCCTGTCAAAGAAATTTCAGACACCAGAGAGAAACTAAGGTCAATGACCATAGCATTGGGTATTCAGATTTAAACTATCAAGGTCAGTACTCACCCATAGACACATCAGCAAATGGAGTAATGGCATTGAAGAGAGTCACTAGTGAAAACTTTTTAAACTGCCTCCTTTTGGAGGTAGTGTGTTTGGAATTGATCTTCTAGATATGAAGGAAGTAAGAAAAACATTTTGGCTAGAATATCTTTAGATTCTGTGCAGTTGGGGGAAGTTCAACTACCACCTTTATTGGGGGAGGGGTGGCAGGAGGAGGAGCAGAGCACTGTATTCATTTTCATGATTGTTTTTGTTTCACTTTGGTAAGCTTACCACTGTGGGATAATTTCATAAGCTGCAACACATTAGCAATCTGACTCCTAAGAGAGTATGTTTTCAAACAAGGGGTTCAAATAAACACTCAAAAGCTAGAGACTGGCTATAATATGGTGTGTCAAGGTAACCCTAGGCACAAGTTGCTTAAATAGGTTAGATGTTGCTCTAAGGGCAATTACAAAAGGATAAGAGAAATGAAAATTCCAAGATACCTGAGAGACCCCTGTTATTCCAAAGACAACTTTATAACCATCCTCCAATCCAAGATACTTTTATTTTTTTTAATTTATTTATTTTCTTTAATCCATTTTAACCACTCCCCCCCCCCATTTTTGCTATTTTATGTCCATTTGCTGGGCAATTTTCTGTGTCTGTTTCTTGCCCTTTTGTCCTCATCCTTCTGCTGTATTCACTGAGAGTCGATCCTGTGAAACTCTGATGTGGGAGAGAGGTGTTCTGCCTCCTGTACTGTTCCTAGTTTTCAGGACTTCTCATCTTGGCTCTCCACTGTGTCACTCTCCTGTTAAGTCATCGTCTTGCTGAATGGCTTGGTTGGGCCTGGCATACCTGTGCACGGTGCCTAGTGGTACAACCATGCATGGGACCTGGGGGCTCACCCACTCACAGGGCCTGATAGCGCACCTATGCTGGGTCTGACTGCATTCCTGCTCATCAGGCCTGTTGGCCCATGCACCTTCTATATTTTTTCTTTACTTTATTGGGAGGTCCCAGGGATCAAATCCAAGTCCCTCCATATGGAACACTGATGCCCAACCATATGAGGCACATCCAACCCCTCAAGATACATTTATACAGTGTACATTCCAGGCTGCCAGTGTGAAACTAGAAACCCATCACCTTAGTGTCCTCAACAATTCCTTATTGACCCACTCCCACAAAACTTAACTTGCCATGCATAAACTGTGGAGGGCTTTATCTTAGTGGTTTCTGTCACCAATTACCTCAAATATCTCTTCCCACAACCCTGATATGGAAAATTCAATTAAACACTGAAGTGAAAAGCAGTAGTCTTGGCTTTATAGCCATCTCAGAACAAAAGATATTTAAAATATTGATTGAGTACTAAATTCCATAAGTACATAAAATATTCAAGTATCTTACTCTAACTTAATCTCTTTCAGTAAACTACCTGGCATGCTAAGTCAGATAGAGTAACACAACAAGAACTTTATACTCTTACCTTTTAGGTTTCCATATTCATGTAGCCTAGTTTTGTGGTCACTAACTTGAACCTCCTAACAAGAGGCCAAACAAAGAATTTTTTTCTTAAAAAGACTTACTTCAGTTGAAGGTATACACTTTGTGTATTACATCTTACAATGGTAATAACAAAATTGTATTTCTTCCAAAAAACCATAACACAATCAAAGCTGGTAAACATGAACACAAACAGATCCAAGCAAATGACTTAAGAACATACATTGGCTGACCACCCTCAGGAGTGTAAACACTGAGGTAAATGGCTGGGCTTTATTGATACCAGACCTAGAAAGAGAGGCGTGAGGGTCACGGCAACATAGTTGGTGAACAGAAAAGCACATTTTCCCATTATACTTGTTTTGAATCTCCCAAAAGATTTAATTGCTCAGTTTGAATAAACCAGCAAGACTTCATTTTTCTCTTGTAGCAAATTGTACTAGCTTTTAAGTATGTACTCTTCAGCTTTCTCATATAGATCTATACATATAAATATTCCCCCTCTTTCTTTCAAAATGGAGCACTCAGGAATTTTAACCAAAGTATTATGACACATTTTAATTGCACATTTTAAGAAAACACAAAACCCAGGGTATTTCAATTTACCATAAGTAGAAAAGTGTGCATTTATAAAATATAAAGCCCTCTTCAAAATGCAAATCAAAGGGACAAGTGGATTTCCAGAGATTTTAAAAAAATTAACCTTGGTATGTTTCAGTGTGGTCTGGAGTTTGTACGAAGCACATTTGATCTTCTTCTCCAAGAGCTCTATATCTTCCAAGTTGAGTATTCTTTAAATGCACTCAAATGAACTTTTAAGATCCCCCATTTGTTTTGCATTTCACATCATCCTCCACTAAGCACTGAGCTTGGAGGCTTGTCAGGAGCTTACTCAGAAGCACGGAATGCTGGTGTCCAGTGGAAAGCTTCGCTGTCAAACTTGCCATTGCCTCTGTGGCTCTTCCCACAGGGCATTGGCATTGGTCAAAGGCTCCAGCCTTCCCCTCTTCATCTGGGGTGAGGACCTCCTTGGCTGATCTATCTTTCTTCCAGGAAGAATTTCTGAACTGTTTTGGCACCTTTCAGATCTGATAACTTGGGAAACCCAGTTCTCTGCTTGTCACATTTCTGTTCCTTTCTTGGCTCTAGCAGACTTTTTTGAAAATGGAGTTCACTCCACCTCTTGCAGTTAAATTCATTGCAGTACCCCAGGCTGAGTTGCATGGACACTGGAGATGAGGCCCACTTTCCAACCTACCATTTTCTTTTGGGCACCGAGTGTAGAGGTTGGCATTGTCCCGCCAAAGAGCCATTGGCTGCCAATGTTCCAATTATAAAAATATTTTTTCATTCTCATGATTTTTGTTATCTTCCATACATTTGTGCACTAGTCAGCCACCAAATTATGTGGCTTGATGACCAATGGAAAAAGGTTAAATATGAAGATTCATACCTTGATACACGTGTGGTCCATGTCTCCTCCTGGAATGCACAGTAGGTGTGGAAATGGACAATGGAGGAAGCTTCTTTTTCTCTTTCTATCTATGGGGCTAGCACCCCAGACTGGGGAGGAAGCAGCCAGATAACATCAACAAAATTCACAAGCAGGGAGTCATAACTGTGTGATTTGGCTTTCTATTCCTTTTGAAGTTTTCCAAAGAAAATGTGAATTGAAGCAAAGTGCTTATCTCTTGTTTTCTTCAAGAGCAAATGCAAATCTCAGTGGCTTCCTAACATGGGCACTGGCCAATGAAAATGTTTCTTTCATTTGAGGGCTACAGTCCTTTTGGGAACAATGGGATCCAGCAGTCCTAGGGTCTGAAACATGACAACATCACTGGAAAGGGCAAGATGTACATCAGAAAGCAAACAAAGTGATCCGGGGTGTTGGGAGTGTCAGCGGGTTGGGGATTAGGTGTGACAGGAGCAGGACTGGCCAGTGGTTAGTCCCTGGGACAGGCCAAGTCCCCTGTGCCCAACAAGGTTCCCACTCACTCTTTAGGAACCATCCCTCTTTCCATTTTTTTGGTGTTTGTAAATCTTGCCTCTGTGACCATGGTGTAACAGGATACTTTGCTTCCTGAAGAAGACACAACATATCTTCCACACTGGCAGCAGAGGCCTTCACCATTTGAAAATCCCTCTGGTAGTGAGTGAGGGTTCCTCTGCCTTTCTGCACATCTTCTCCAACACATGGCAGTTGGGGTTTTTTAATTAAATTTTTAAAAATATTTTTCTTTTCTTGGTAATGTACAGTAAAAGCGATCCAACAAAAGAGCAAAACACACACAGTAGACAAAGACATATGCATAGAATTCCAGTTTCAAAGCAGAGCAATAAAAATATATAAATTATTGCACTTTTAAAAGAAAAGTGTAACCACCCAATGATGTCTAAAGGAGTTTTGGAACCAACTTGGTTTGACCACAGCAGGTCCATTTTCTTTATCTAAATATCATAGCACAATCCTGCCAAATAAATTTCAGAAACCAAGGAGATATTAAGTTCAATTACCATAGCATAGGAAAGTCAGATTTAAAGCAGCAAGGTCAATACTCACCCACAGACATATCAGCAAATGTAGGAATGGCACTGAAGGGGCATCACTATTGAAAACTTTTTAAATTGCCTCCTTTTGGAGGTAGTGGAGTGGAAATCAACATTCTAGATATGAAGGAAGCAAGAAATACACATTGGCTAGAATTTCTTTGGTTTATGTCCCATCGGGGGAAGTACAACTAGCCCCTTTTTTGGGAGGGTGGAGGGAGGAAGAGTCAGAGGACCATACTCATTTCTATGATTGTTTTTGTTTCACTTTGGTAAGCTGACCAGTGTGGGATAATTTCATGAACTGCACATAAACCATTCCTGCTCCTGTCCCACCCAGGCTCCAGTCTGATGGTGTTCCCAACACCCAGGATCATCTTTTTGCTTTCTGATGTATGTCCTGTCCTTCACAGTGATCCTGTCCTGTTTCAGACCCCAGGACTGCTGGATCCCGTGGTTCCCAAAAAAACTGTAGCCCTCAAATGAAAGAAACATTTTCATTTTCCAGTTTCCATGTTAAGAAGCCACTGAGATTTGCATTTTCTCTTGAAGAGAACAATAGATAAATGATTTGTTTCATTTCATATTTTATTTGGATATCTCCAAAAGAAATAGAAAGCCATACCACACAGGTCTCATGAATACCTGTTTGCTAATTTGTTTGCTGCTTCCTCACCTGTCTGAGCTGCTAGTTTAATAGATAGAAACAAAGAAAGAACTTCCTCCATTGCCCATTTCTGTACCTCCTGTGCATTTTGGGTGAAGTCAAGGACCGCCCATATATTGAAGTACATATCTTCACTTTTAACCTGTTTCCATTGGCTATCATGCCACATAATTTTGTGGCTCGCTGGTAAGTAAATGTACAGAAGATTAAAAAAAAATAATGAAAAAATCTTTATAATTGGAGGGTTGGCAGCCAATGGTTCTTTCCTGGGACAATGCCATCCTCTAAACTCAAGGCTTGAAAGAAAATGGTGTGTTGGAAAAGCAGCCTCTACCCCAGTGTCCTTGCAATCCCCAGCTTTCATTGCATTGTGGTATTTTGGGTGAAATATGATTTTGTTATTACCATTGTAATATTCAATTCAAAAAGTATGTACTCTCAACTGAAGTAGGACTTTTTAAAGAATAAATTATTTTTTTGGCTTCCTGTTAGGGTGTTCAATTTTGTGACAATAAAACTAGATTACATGTATATGAAAACATAAAAGGTGAAAGTGTAAAGTTCTTGTGTTATTTTTCTCACTTATTTCAATTAGTTTACTGAGATATATTATTTTATGTCTCAATAAGTTATTTGAATTTTTCTAAGTACTTATGAAATTTAATACTACCCAAATTAGTTTTTAAATATCTTTTGCACACATGTCCTTGTAAAGCAAGAAATTTGGTTTCATTTCAGTGTTTAATTGCATTTTTCACTTTAGGTTTGGGGTATATATATTTGATGAACCTGGTGGCAGAAATCACTGCAATAAAACCTCAACAAGTTATTCTTGCCAATTTAAGTTTTGTGGAGGGGGAATTGATCAGGATACTAATGTAATGGATCTCAGATTTAACACTGGTGATTTGGAAAGCACAATGTATTAAAATGTCTTGAATGGGTGGAAAGTTATAATGTTGTGTTCAGAGTAACAACGGTCTGCCATGCATTGCAGTATTTTCATTTCTCCTCATCCTTTCATAACTGCCTTTACAGTAATATCTACTCTATGAAGCAATTTCTACCTATGGTTACCCTGATAGGAACCATTTTATAGGAATTCTCTAGCTTTCAGTGTTTTTTTTTTTAATATTTAGTTTTGACCCATACTTTCATAAGTGTCAGATTACTAATGCATTGACATATATTAAATTATCCCACAGTTTTAAGCGTAACAAAGTGAAACAAAAACAATCATGGAAATGAGCACTGGTCTCTGCCTTCTTCTCCTCCCAACTCCCATAAAAGGTATTAGTTGAACTTCCCCCAACTGCACATTAAGCAAAAGAAATCGTAGTACATATGTATTTCTTGCTTCCTTCATATATAGAATGTGTATTTCCATCCCACTACCCCCAAAAGGAGGCAGTTTAAAAAATGTTCACTAGTGAGTTCTGTTCAATGCCATTCTTCATTTACCATGTGTGTGTGGGTGTGTATTGACCTTGCTGCTTCAACTTTCAGAACTATATTGTGCATCATTGAACTTAATATTTCTTTTGTGTTAGAAATGTATTTTATAGAATTATGCTAGAACATTTAGAAAAATAAAATTGAACAGCCGTGGTAAAAACCAAGTGGGTTTCAAAACTTATTTGGACATCACTTGGCTGTTAACCTTTTCTTTTAAAACTGGAATAGCTTATATATTTTTATTGTGCTATTTCAGCACTCTAATTATATACATGCTTGTTTACTTTATTCAATTTTACAAAAATAAAATTACATATTTTGTTTTCTGCTAAATAAAAACATGATGTGCAGGTTGCAAAAGTGAAATTAATCACAAACCCAGAATGAGCTCTAAACACCCCAAAGCAACTCATATCTGCTATTTTGGGTCCTTTGTCTCTCTATCCCTTACCCTTTTGGGAGTTGTGATGCCCTCTCCTGCTCTACTGATCCCCAGTGCAGGCCCCTCAGACAGCTTCTGACTCTTTCTACATGGTTTTTGTGAGACAGTTTAGCCCTGCCTGATTGCAAAGAAGCCAAAATCTCAGAACTCCTCAGGTCAAAAGAATTTGTTATGCCTTTGAGACATGCAGCATATGAATCAAGACACTTCTTACCACATGAGTTTAGTGTTCTTTCAGCTTATTTTGCTATTTATTAAGTTGATTTTAAAAGTTCACTCATTGTTCTACAATGTTAGACATATTTCACTGATAAAAGATGTAAAGCATTTCAAAATTTGGGAATATATTTTTCATGAAAAGTTTCCTTTCAATATCCTGCATAATAAGTAAGGAAACTTACACTCTTTTAATAAATACAGAGTTTGTTGTGAGTTAAATGCTTTCATCATTCTTTTCAAATATGGTCGCTGTTTTTTTTTTCATGTACATGAAGACATGAAAAAATTAAATTGTTTGCAATCTTTTAAAATCCAGTAGTCAAATCTATCGTAACCTAATGTATGATAAAATGTTGACCATATGGAATTTTTTAAAGATATATTTATATTTATTTCTCCTCCCCCACCCCCAACCGTTTTCTGCCTGCTGTCTTCTCTCTCTGTGTTATTCTGTGTCTGCTTGTCTTCTCTTTATGTGGCACTGGGATCTGACCGTGAGATCTTCTCGAGAGGGAGAGAGTTGCCCAAACTCTTGCACCGCCTCAGCTCCCTGGTTTGCTGTGTCTCTTCCTGTCTCTCCTCTGTGTCTCTTTTTGCTGTTTCATCTTGCCACACCAGCTCTCTGTGTGGGCCAGCACTCCTGTGCAGGCCAGCGTTCCATGTCGTCCAGCTCTCCATGTGGGCTAGCACTCTGCATGGACCAGTTCTCTGCTCAGGGCAGCTTGCCAAGCAGGCCAGCTTGTCTTTCACCAGGAGGCTGCAGGAATTGAACCCTGGACTTCTTATATGGTGTAAGGGAACCCAATTGCCTGAGTCATATACGTTTTCTGCATATGGAATTTTGAGAAAAAAGTCTCCTAATTTGACCTGAATTCCAAGAAAATCAAGAAAGTTCAATTAGTTCTGAATTTCATACTGTGACAGTTTATTTTCTTTCAGTGATATATGGGTCTGGCATTTGTTTTTTTTTCTGTTTTTTGTTTTACAATTGAATGTTTTTTTAGGAATCAATGAAGCTATAAGATAGAAATAGTTGGGAAAGTAAATAAGCATTGATATTGGATGCAAATTACCACATAATAATTGATGGAAATATTTGGTTGCAGAGTAGTCTGACATTACTCCCACCTCCTTTTACTCATCCTTTCAGAATAAGTATCATTTGGGGACAGTTCACTATTCTGGATACTAAAGAAAAGAGATCCCCATGCCCTGCCCAAGAGAGTACATTGCAATTAGTTTAAACCATTCCTCAAGATTCCATTTCAAGTTATTTAAGCATTGGACTTCAGCTGCACCCCTGTCCAATGAGGCTTGCTTCAGACCTTTTGGAAGTTTCCATCAAATAATTAGAGAAAAAGAATGACATTTGCTTATTAACTGCCTTTGAACAAAAAAATCTACATATGAGAGAGAAGATATGAAAGTTCCTAGTAATATACTAATTGTGAACTAATTTATAATTTGCACATAAAAATAAACATGTATAAATGGGTATATAATATATATGTATAACTATAATATAGATATAATATACAATATTACACACCTACATGCATACATACATACAGACAAAATAGTTCCCTGAGCTTATATATTTTGTCAATTGATATTAAATTCATGCCATTCAAAGCCCCAGGATGTGTTTATAAATTGCAATGACTGTTCCACACTAATGAAGCATGTTTATGTGGGAGGTTGTCAGATGTGTGGGAAGTGGGACATATGGGAATCCCTATATTTTTTGTGTAACCTTTATGTAATCTGAGTAGCTTTTAAAGAATAAAAAAATTTAAAATAAATAAATAAATTCACGCAATTGTGCTTGAGAGTAAGAATTACAAAAGATAGTTTTCATTGGTTTTGAATTTATAAAATGTGGATTCACATAAATTTCATCCAAGAATTTGTGACAACTTGTAGTTTTATAATAAGTCAATGAGTATTAGTGTCATTTGTTTTTGTTTTTTTTAAAGATTTATTTATTTATTTATTTATTTATTTATCCTCCCCTTGCTGCTTGTGTCTGCCGTGTCCATTCGCTGTGTATTTCCTCTGTGTCTGCTTATCTCCCTGTTGCTGTGAGGTCCTGCTGCATCAGCCCACTGCGCTGCATGGGCTGGCCTGCCCTCAAAAGGAGGCCCCGGGAAGTGAACCCGGGGCCTCCCAAATTGTAAATGGGGGCTCTATCGATTGAGCCACACCCGCTTCCTGCTGTGAGGTCTTGCTGCATCAGCCCACTGCGGCGCTGCGTGGGCCGGCCTTCCCTCACAAGGAGGCCCCGGGAAGCGAACCCGGGGCCTCCCATATGGTAAACGGGAGCTCTATGGATTGAGCCACACCCGCTTCCCTTATTAGTGTCATTTGTATAAAGAAGATCAAATATTTTATCTCCAAATTTTTTTTAATTTTAAATGAAGAAATTTTATTTTAATTATCCATAGACTTTCTAATAAAAAGTAGAATTTTCAAATAAATTGTCCTTTTTCAGAGATGCATTTAAGACATCATGGTTGAGAGAAGAATTCTCAGGTGGTTAAAATTTGGAAAATTTTGCGTGTATTAATTTCTCTGGCATGGGTTGTCCTTATGTCTTACCTTAGAAACTGTGACATTTTGAAATTCTTTGATGAATTCCAAAAGGAGAAAGATAATGTTTGTAAACTAATCTATTCCTCTGAATGTGATACCCTTTTATTACATAAAATTCAGTGGAGGGACTGTGTTTATGTTGTTTGAGAAGATAATTTTAGGGTTTTTGATTGGACTATGTCAGTGAGGCATGATTCAAAGTGAGACTCTGCCCCCTTTTCTGGGTCTGATAAAGAGGCTGGACCAACAGAGGAGCTCAAGATGAGACCAGCTCTGCCATATGCCTGAGAGGATATAGCTGAACTTGGGAAGAGAGCAGAAAAGACAGGACTGATATAGGAGGCCCAGAAGAGACAAGGTCAATGCTAACTTGTAACTGAAATCAGAAAGAAAGTGGAGCAGCTGAGACTGAGAGAGGAAGCCCAGAGGGAAAGGCAGAGTCCAGGCAGAGTTGGGCCAACACATACACACAATATCAAATGTAGTAGCTAACTCAGAAATGGCCATGTCTAATTTTCCCTTAGGTAAAGATTCCAAAAACAGCATTGGTTGGACACTCCCAAATTTTTCCACATACAGTTATTACAATTAAGAACTTACAGCAATTAGAAACTTACAGCCATAATTTGGTAAATAAAAATTCTGTTTTTGAGAGGAGTTAAACAAACGGAGAAAGCTTTCAAAACCAAGTATCTCAAAGCCCTGACATACAAAGAATGAACTGAAAATTATCTAAACAGTGATCAGGTTGAAAAACCAATTACCCCATTGTGATGTAGTGATCCACATCTTCTGGGTTGTTAAATAACAACACTCACTCATAGTAATGTACTGGTGTTGCCACAATTGATGAACACATTTACAGATTCATCTCTGATTCTGGTCAAGAATGGTCTTTGGTAGTTCAATAACCTCTATCCATCTTTAACTCTACATACCTAACATTGCCATAAAGGGACCCTTTCATTGATGAGCTATCCAAATGAGCTGCTATTTATAAAGCATTGAAAAGAGTGTTCAAACATAGTAAGCACAAGGTTATATATATTTTGAACAATAAAATATACAGTAAAAAAATTACGGTTTTCTTATTCCAGATTATTTAGTTTCTATTACTTTAAGAGGATTAGAGTAGCAGAAGTTTGAGGCTACCATGTTCTGCTTTTGAAAACAATGCCACTTTTGCTTCATTCTCTCCCATGCTTCCTGCTCCAAGTAATTAATCCACCATATTTGAGATTATATGTGATAGGTATTCTCTCATTTGAGACATGTGTAAATCCACTTTCTTCTTTTCTACTTAAGTGTCCAAAGAATGGCACTTAGGAAGAAAAATTTTACCCCTTTAGAATTTCCCCAGACCCTCTACATGTATTATTTTGTATAGCTCCAGCAGTGATCCAATCTAGCAGAGAATGCTAGAGGGATTCCTGCCGTGACAGCCACTTTCTTGGTCTGTCTCTGGCAGGTATAATTAGGGATTTTGGCCTTCTCTAGATAGCCTTATCAAGGTACTCTTCAAAGTGATGACATCATTGTGAAAGGTATTGTAGAGAAAGTTTGGAGAGCAGATGGGTGCGACTGCTAATTTCTTTAATGGAAAAATGAATAGAAATGGTGAAAGCATATCATGGTGTTTGTAATTAGCAGTGTTGATGTATGGGTATGACAGTGATTGAAAGAGAAAGTCTAAGACCAAGTATATTTCTAGAATGAAAGCTAAAAACTGTAACATGGTATTGTATATGACAGTAAAACCTCATGTACAACACAAATATGGGTGATATTGCATATATAAGACAGTTTTTGCAAGATATAAATATAAATATACTAGAGAGAAGGAAAAGAATAACAGCAATGTATGGCACGGGAAGCATAGAGAGATTGCCAGGTGATGAATTTTGTTTGTTTTTTTTACTATTATTATTATTGGAATGATGTAAGTCCTCCAAGAATGAATGAAGTGATGAATTCTCATTTATGTGATTACATCAAATACTGTTGGTTGTACACTTTGGATGGATTTATGCTTTATTAATATGTACTAATGAAAATAATTTGTTTAATTTTTTTTTTAAATTAAAAAACTAAAAAAGAAATTCCAGGGTATAATGATAATTTTTGAAGTTCAAACTTTACAAATGAGATTGTATTATTCACACACAGGTCAATTTGTTCACTTCAGGATTAGCTCCTATACCAAGTAAAGTGCACTATTCATATAGTTCAGAGCAGTGGCTGTCTCTTCATAATGTTGGTACCAGAAGCTTATGTTCATGATGTTTTCAAAACATTCAAAGTCCAGACCTATCACCTTGGATACAGAGGAGGTAGGGCAATTTTCTAAAGTGAATTAAAGGAAATGAAAGGCTAATTCATTGGAGAAGGGGAACCTAAAATAGGCACTTAAAGTGAGAGGACACACTTACATATATAATTACCTGTCAAACATTATTTAGTAAAGTGGATCACAAAGCAAAAGTTTGTGTTCCATAAAAATAAACTAGATAAGACAGGGGAATGGATATACAAAATTTGAAGGAAGGACAACTTAAGTACAGAAAGGTGTTTTTAATTATTTAAATTGGAATTTAAATTTTGTCTGGGTGACATTCAGATGATGTGAGATAATAATGCTTGAGAAAAAAATAGTTTATTACTTGTTGTTACCAGGAAGATAGAGTTTCCATGAGGGGATGACGGTAAGTATGATCAGCTTAGATGCCTAAACAAGCAGATAAGGAGCACACAAGCAGAGCTAAAAGTTGTAGCTAGAACAATGAGGCAAGAAAAGAAATAAAAGTCACTCAAAGATGTTACAATGAAGTAAGACTTTTATTTGCTAATGGAATAATTTTATACATAGAAAATCCTGAATGATGCACAACAAAACTGTGAGAAGTTATGTACAATTTCAACAATATGACATGATACAAGATTAATACAAAAAAATTAATACCATTTATATAGACTAATCATGAATAATCTCTGGAGGAAG
This sequence comes from Cabassous unicinctus, assembly GCA_029593785.1. NCBI lineage: Eukaryota > Metazoa > Chordata > Mammalia > Cingulata > Chlamyphoridae > Cabassous > Cabassous unicinctus. The sequence continues at coordinate 20,343 of JAQZBX010042764.1, forward strand.
TCAGAAAAATACATTAACAACAGTGACTAAAAGAACCACATATTTAGGAATAACTGTAACCAATGACATTTGGCTATTTTATTGGCTTCATTTTTGAAGAAGCTTTGGATCATACAAAGCTTACAACTGGGGCAGGGGATGATCATTGGTGTGGTGTGTTAGTGATGGGGGCTATATTGGAGGAAGTTTACCTGGACATCTATATAAGGTATATAAATATGTTCAGATATTCACAGGACATTGTCCAGTGGGTGGAGACTCACACAATAACAATGAGAATATTGAATGCCCATCCTTGAGGGCTCTTCCACATTCTCTAAGGGAGCAACAACAGTCCCCCAAGTGCAGGGGCAATGACTGGCAAAGGAGGATGATTCATTGGTGGGCCCTTGATATTGATGACTATGCTTATGACCCGTTGTCTTGACCTTTAAACTTAGCCTAGTTTTGTGGGGTGCCTAAGAGTTGCCTCCTGAGAGCCTCCTTATTGCTCAAATGTGATGTCTCTCTAAGCCAAACTCTGCATATAAATGCATTACTTTCCCCCAACATGGGACTTGACTCCCAAGGATGAGCCTCCCTGGCATTGAGGGATTACTACCAAGCACCAAATAGCAGTGCAACTGGAAAAATACTTCAACTAAAAGGGGGAAAAGTTAAAGACAAATGAGTTTATATGGCTGAGACTTCAAAGTGAGTTGGAAGGTCATTCCAGAGGTAATGCATATGCATAACTCAGCAGGATCTCATAGAAAGCCATGGTCGATACTACCCTAAGTAGTGGGGCTACTGAGGGCTCTGGATACATCAAGGTCCTATGGTCAGGGCAGAAATCTCCAGAGTTTGGTGTCTTGCCAGTGGGCCTTACTTTAGGGTTTGTGCTCCTGAGAGTGACAGAATTGGACTCAATTATGGCTTCCCTACACATGGCTCATCTATCCCTTCTATTTAAACCTATACGCGGTGCTGGAGTTTGTAGGTGTATGTCTAGGAGCCTGGAATCTTTTGGTAGTCCATGTGCCAGCTTGGGCCTTGAGCTGCAGAAGAAATGCAAAACCTACTCTCCAGTTCATTGGACTCGTCCAAGACAACTAACAAGGAGGTGGGTATTGACAACCACCATATGAAGGAATCAAGAGAGCCTACAACTGCAAGCAACAGAGTTGCATACATTGGCTGTGTGGGATCAAAGACCCCTCTCAACTAGAGGTAGAGTGGACATCACCATCCCAGAATCCTCAGGATTGGTGAATGAACTATGGACTAGAGTTGAATTACTGGTATTCTAATTTAGACATATTGTGATTCTAGCAATGGAAGAAATTACAACATTGATGTGGAGGCAGTGGTCATTGGAGGCTCTGGGGGCATGGAGAGCGATAAAGAGTTCGGGACTTGTGATTCATCCTGAATGACATTGCAATGACAGATATAAGCCATTTTATATCATCCCGTAACATGCAGAACTGTGTGTGAGAGTGTGTAGACTACAATGGTCCATGCTCAGTGGCAATGTCCTAGGATGCATTTATCAATTGCAATGAATGTGCCACACTAA
>JAQZBX010042765.1:0-21899 GCA_029593785.1 Cabassous unicinctus
TGCAGGTAAACAATTTAAAAAGGAAAGATATCGCTATTATGATTAAGATTATAACCAGGGTGAAAGAGGCCCCAAGTTCTGAGGTGCCCAGTCCTCCTCAGTAAGTCGGGTATCCTTGATCCCTCCTTGACCAGCCATGGACCTTGTCTCGCATCTGGTCTTGATGAGAACTAAGCACCTCCATTGATGGCCGCCACAAACATGTTTAATATCCCTCTGCATTTGATCTAGAATAGAAAAGATATAGGTACAGTACTTAATATTAATTAATCTACTAATCAATGCATACGTTTCTCTTTGCGTTGCAATTAATAGATCTAAGCTCCAGGTTTGCAATATCATACATGTTATCTCTCCACGGGAACAGGCCATAATGCCAATTGTGCTTGTTTAAGTTCTACTTACATCACTCTGGTAAAAATTGCTCCTCTTGTCTCCTTCACAGACAACACGCTGCAGCACTGTTAATCTTAGAGAGAGGCTAGGGAGGTAAGGCTCCAGTATTTCACCAGCCTGGTGCATAGTGCCCTTCGGCACTATGAAACAGAGCCAGTCTGGAGGCAATGTCCATTGTATGTCTGGCCCTATTGAACCATTGCAAGCTGCTGCAGGAGTCCAAAACTTCAATGTACTTTCCATCCACTTCAGAAGCATGTTCGGAGATGTAGTACTTTTATTGTTTTAGGAGTCAGTGACCAACCTAGCCAAAAAATCACATGGAGAGGCACCGTGCAGTATACTGAAGGCCTAGTCTGAATGCACAAGAGAGCTTGATGATATTGAAATCTATCTCTTAATTTTTATATACTTTCTAAACATTTCCAATGCAATGTATAACATATCAAAAATGAACTTAACCTTTCCCATGATTATGTTAATTAACAGGTATTTTACTTTAGCAGTAGAGGAAAAACTACATTCTCCATTATTTTATGAAAAGCTAAGATTCCCAATAGAATCAAGGTTATCTTTCCTTACCACCACTTTAGTATGCAGATTGAGGTGGCCTCTGACATGTTTCCCTGTTATGAAGTTACTTTTTGTTATTAATATCAAAAATGGCTTCCTGGAATTAGCTATTTAAATGCTTCAGTTTAGAAGATGCTTTTACAAACTTCTTATATTTAACCATAACCACATAGACTAGTTACTTTACCTTTAAATAAGCTTATTAAATTATAAGTAGCAACCAACGAAATTTACCTTTGTCTTTATTTCATTAAACATAAACTTACAATTTTCATCATCTTAAAGATTTAATATATATAATGTTAATTTATTTAACTTGTATCCTATAAACCTAGGGAGATTACACCCAAACTAAATAAAATGGAAACAATTATAGTTTATGCTTCTTTTTCCTTCCTTTAAGAAGGCTAAAGCCTCTTTTCTGTAATAAAATTCTAAAATTGTGAATAATCTTTTAAGCATACTGACAGGTTCTGGAATATGTTATAACTGTTTAATTTGTTTAATTATAATTTGGAAAAATCTTTCCATAGCTTTCAAGGACTTTTCCTTTACTTACTGAAACTTGGTAACAGGATTATTAACTGCCCTTATTTTAGGCTGTTAAAAGGTTTAAATTGGGAATTAGAGGAAAGACTCATTCTTAATTCCCCAGCCTAGAAGATAGAGTTTTAATCTGCCACACCTAGCCCCTCCCTCATAGTTCTTGCAAAGAGAAGGCCCTGTGGGCTGGGTAGGTCAAATAGCTTAGGAAAATCTTTTCCCTTTCCCAAAAATTTCTACATTCAGATTTCTATATGAACTTTCCATCCTACTTAGCCTAATTTGGGCTCCATGAATATTCTTTCACCTACATAAGCACATATTTATTTTTTAGCAATTTGATAGAGCTCTTTGAAGAATTTTCATTTGTTAATTTGATATTAGCATCCTGATGTATGAAGATATACACTGAAAAAATAGGCAGACACAAATAGAAATTTAGAAAAACACAACTCACTAAAACTACTTATAACTTTCATTCTTTTACAAAATAAGTTTGACTATAAAATAACATTTAAAAGATATCTTTGAAGGCTATTTCTAATTACTCTAATTTGCACTGTGACCATGCAGTTTTGCACAAGAATTTCATTCCTTGTAATTATTGGCTTATAACCAAATTGTTCCCAATGCTTTAAAATACAATTTACAACTTTTCCTTTACTTCAGAGCTTTGCTTATTTCCCATTTTGACTTTGACAGACCTTGAATGAGCAACACAATTTCCAGTATATACTCACTGAGGTCATTGAAGTCTCAGGGAAAGCTGTTTTTTTCTCACAACTTGCTGCTTTTAGGAACATCAACACTCGAGGTGGGAGGTCCCCCCTCCCCCCAGTCCTCAGAGATAACCATACTCCAACGGCTGCTGGACTAGAAGAGTGGATGTCCAGCCCCAAGGGTTGAGGATTCTACCAGGCACCAATCTAGTCCACACCTGGAGTCATGAGGAAAAGCAGCACCATCAATACCAGTGGAAGGACAGGAGACAGGGGTGTCTTAAATTTTGTCTTTCCCTGAGCCATGGGGGGCAGAAGTTGTCAAGAAATAACCATAAGCAAAGGCAACACTCAGTTTAGAATTATCATCACAATAGCAAGCATAAGCAAGGGTGTGGCTAGTCTGGAAGTAACCATAAACAAAGGTACATTAGTCTAAGATTACCATCACAGTAGTAGGTTCTAGGCTAAATCCACCCAGTTATAGCAATTTCAGATATTATCCTTCTGCTGTTTTATAGTATAAAGACATCTATAAAACAATCTTAACTTCTAGTTACAGTTTCTAGTAAGTTTTCACTTTAGAACAAATTGGACACTTTTATTAACTAAGCAACTAAAACAATTTTATTAGTAACAACATTGCTAAGATTTCCCACTTTCCCAGCAGTTGAATCAATTTCACTTGTGATTTCTTTTATACATCAAATTCAATTGCAAGATAGTATTGACATTTAAAGACTCAATTTTAGGTTACCTTTCACGATTATCCAATTTGTAACAGGTGAACCCCAAATCTGATTTGCAAGTTCCTAGGCACGAGCAGACTAACAAAGTTAAAGCAAACACAGATAAGAAAAGAAGAGAATTTTACACACTTAGCTTAGCTTAGGGAAAGACCTGCTTTTAGAATCACCTTAACACAAAGTTCTCAGTGTCCATCCATGGCAGAAACCTCATGCAGGTCCCTCCAGCTTTGTTCCTCCAGGAAAATTCCTGGGCAGCTGCTAAGTATGGAACTAAGGGGTCCTGAGAGGCCCTGCCCCTGATGAGACACAAATTGGGGCTGCTCTGGAGGCTACATCCCATTAGTTATCTCCCCAAAGGGGTAAAGCCCTGTGAGCCTTTTTCACTGGAAGGATTGGAGTGTTACAAGGGAATAGGCAGGGAGCTTGGAATAGCCAGGAAACTTTTAAATCTTAATTGATGGCAAATGAGGAGGTTCCTTATTCTACAGGGGAGAGGTTTAGTAAAAGGCCTAGATTGTGATTCTCCATTCACTCCCCTCATTAGGCACAACCAAGGTTAGAGAGGTCTGGAGGGCAGGCTAGGACCAAGTAATTGCCTCCCATGTTAATTAAGAAATTAATAATCTTACCTGCCACATCAAGGGTTACCCAAGTCCTCCTGGTTGATGACTCATGCATAGCTTCAGGCCCCTTCCGCCCTCCCCTGGGGCAAGGCCCTAGTGGTCCACATGATGAGCAGCTTGGGGCGAGGTTCCTGATGACATGGAGCCTGGATTTGGGTAAACTGAGGTGATGGGTGCCTTTAATGGTGGTAGCTAAAAGGTGAGCCTGTCCCAGCTCTGTGCCTGCCCCTCCTTACCTTCTCCATCTTGGTAGCATGGTCTCGATTGTTGAAAACTGAGAAGGCTGTTTCTAAAAGGGAGTTAATAGTAGTTTGGGGGCCCAGGGAATGTTTCTGCAGCTTTCTATGGATATCCAAGGCAGACTGAAGTTCCTAGGAGGATCTGTCCTTCTCCAGACTTAGGATCTACCAAGGAGGTATTTTTATTGCTTCTGCTAGCTTTCTTTGAAATAAGGCTGGATTTCTAGGTTCTGTCTCTGAGTAATTTCCCTGAGCTTATTTAAAATTGATGGGTTTGGTAGTGCATTTCCTCATCCCTTTAAGGAGACATGACCACATGGTCTCTGGCCCTCAGGTCTGTCTGTCCTCTCCTTCTCTCTTACACAGGTTTAACTGGAATTCAAGGTCCCATATACAGCACTCTCAGTCATCCTGCAGCCATGTGGTGTGGCAGGAAAAGATTAGCTTCTTCCTTTTTAGACTATCAGTAGGCAGGTTGTCCCAATTAGAAGCCACCCATTATCCTAGGGGAGGATAAATGTGTTTGTCATTCTGGGTGGCATCCCACTGCTAGACCTGGTTGAATGGATTGCTTGCTGAGTCAGCATCCTGGAGGTCAGGAGCCCTGCTCTCTGTCCCCATGTTCCAGGGATTGGGAGTCTTATGTCTGTGGGTGTCCCCAGAGCCTTAGAGGTCTTGGGAGACTTCTGGGTCTGGTTCCCAAACCTTAGCTCCCAGACCAGGCTTTACCACTAGGAAAGGGACTGGCTAGGGACCTTTCTTTTGCCCACTTTGCAGAGGTCTTAGGAGATAACCACGAGTGAGCTCATCTCACAGCCACTCCCAGGGTCTGAGTTCTGTAGTTAAACCTGACATTAAGGTAGTGGAGAAGCAGGGACAGATCTGAGAATTACAGGCAAACAGCCACAGAGACCCCAGAGGTAAAGGATTAAGAGGAACTTCAGGGCCTCCCGGGGGCTGAGTAAGGAAGGAACCTCCTGGCACAGCCCAGGGTGTGAGTCTTGGGGCTTGGGGCCTTGCTAATCACAGACAGGCTTTAATTGAAACTCACCAGTCTCCGGCAGAGATCAGGGAGTGCCACTTGCCTCTGTCTCCTGGCCTGGCTCACCAAAAATGTTACCGGATGGCTCTGGTTTCTGGGCTTCTAGGTTCTTGACTTATGTAGCATAAAAGAATTAACGGATTCTTTTTAAAATCAGATCAGGGCTTTTAAAAATCTGTTTGCTGTTCTGATTGGTTGCCCCACCTTCATTTCTCAGGGAGCCAATGATGAGGCCTTTCGAGGGTATCCAGGGCTTTCCCTCTTGTTACAAATGAGATTCTCATGGTCAGGGGCTCGTGAGATCCCTCAGGAGGTTTCCAGATGGGGTCACATGGCCATGTTGTCTGCTGGGCCAGCCACCTTCTCTCTTTCACTATACTAACTTGCCTCACTTCCTGAATGAAGTCAACTGACAATATGGAACAATCTCAGTGCATCTGGGCCTTCTCAAGTTTATAAATCCTGGAAAATACGTGTATTTTGTATATAAATGTATGCATGTGTATGTACATTTTGGGAGAGGTTTATTTTAGAATCTTGGCTAATGTGCATAGTTTCTACATCCTTTGTGGGTTTTATATTGCTTTCTGTATGGCTCTCCTTTACTAAAACGTGGGTAAAAGCTGTGAAAATAAAATATTATAAGAGAAGATAAGGCAGCGAGATAGTAGGTAAACAATATTAAGCAGTGAGAAAACTATATTAGGAAGGGGAGTTTCAAAGTTAGCTGGTCAAGCACCAGCAACTCTGGCCCTGGGAACATAGGGAGGACTCTGCATGGGGTCTCCCTTTTACTGGCGTAACCAAGGGTTAAGAATTTATAAGTAATTATGATTACAAAACCATTATATAGATTATCTAGATTACAAAAGTTAATATATGAAATTACTGAAACTGGCTAGACTTAGCCTAGACTTGCTATTGTGATTGTCATTCTAAACAGGTCTCACCTGTGTTATGGTTACTCTAGACCAGGGGTTCTTAACAAGGGGTCAATGAGCTTGAATTTAAATTCCAAAAACCTTTATTCTTGTGGGGATGTGTTGGTGTGGGTGTGATATGTTTATTAAATAATACACAGAATATTGTGGACTTACTAAGGGGTCCGTGGTTTTCACCTGACTGGCAAAGGGGTCTGTGGAACAAAAAAGGTTAAGAACCCCTGCTCTAGACTTAGCCTTACCTTTGTGTATGATTACTATTGTGATGGTAATTCTAGACTGACTTTATCCCTGTTTATGATTGCTCTAGACTTGTCTCATCCTTGTCTTTTTGCTATTGTGATGGTAATTCTAGACCAGGGGTTCTTAACCAGGGGTCCACAGGACCCCCAGGTGGTCCTTGGAAAGACTTCAGGGGGTCTGTGAGCTTGAATTGAAAAAAAAAAAAATCAACCTATTATCTTTATTTTCTCTGACTTCTAACTGAAATCTGTCATTTCCTTTACTTATGAATGAATGCAATAAATTACAGTAGTATTCATTTCATATCATAGTACAGTTGCATATCTCAAAAAATTGCTTACACTCATCTATACTTTGAAATTGCAGTAGTTGTTAGAACCAACGCCAGTTGAGTGTCATAAAACTATTTGCTGCTACATTCTAAGAAGGGGTCTGTGGTTTACACCTGACTGGCAAAGGGGTCCATGGAACCAAAAATGTTAAGAACCCCTGTTCTAGACTGACTTTATCCTTGTTTATGGTTATACCAAAACTAGGCTCACCATTGCTATGTTTACTATTGTGATGGTAACCACTCCACCCTCCTGTTTAATACCCATACAAAAAGCCTTGTAACTGATCTCTGCTCTGTACCTTCCTATCACAGAACCTTGTGACTCACCCTGGTTTGGTGCCCAACCCCCATCCTGTTCAGCCCCTTAATGTTTATTAATGAAAGAAACCTGTGCCAGCTCCACCTGAATTACTCAATAGAATCTGAAGCTATAAAGTATTAGGATTTCTGCAGATCCAGGAGGCAGTCTGGGGCCACTCGAGGCCGCTGACCTCTTTTGCTCAAGCAAACAAATAAACTCTTTCTTTGAAACCCGTGTGTCTCAGAAATTGCTTTTTAGAGTGCACCAGGATGAAAGAGACCTGCTTTTGCTTGGTATCCCTGGGAGCTGGTGTCAGAGAGCCAGGGAAGCATGTGAGCCTGAATTGTGGTACCCATTCCTGTACATGGAGAGCCCGTAAGAGACAATCAGGGTGATGGGTTAGAGAAGTCAAAACAAAATCTTTGAAAGGAAAGCAGCTTTCTTTACTTGCAAGGCAATAAGGTGTTCACAAGAAATAACATGAAGAGGATGTGGGCTTAGATGGCCACTTTCTCAATAGCTGAGCCCTGGAAGGGGAGCTTGAAGAGCTCTGGTCCTCCCCTAGGCTGACTAAGACCAAGGTGTCCTGTTGCCCTCACCCAGCAACTAAGCTGCTCCCTGTGAAAGTGATACCTCAGCTTGGGGGTAGGGCCACTCACGGGTGCTTCAGAGAGTGGGTTTCCATTGCTTGAATTGTGGCTACTTGGACATGCAAATTGAAAATACCTATTATTACTAATGCCTGAGCAGAAAATATGAGGGGATAACATGGACAGTGGGCACTAGAACTCCAGGCCATTAAAAACCCCACCCAGGTCCAAGACAGGAGCTCAAGAGCCAGTTTGTAGTTTAGAAAAATTCTGCCCTTTACCCAGAGATTTTATTCTACTTTCTCCACCAAGTTACCAACAAGAAAGGGGCTATGTTTGAATCATTTCACAGAGTGTACAATTCAGATTCCTCTAATCGTAACACAGCTTCTAAGTTTAAAAGAGGATAACTTTTCTTTTTAGGAGGTATGGAGAATTGAACCTGGGACCTTGTACATGTGAAGCAGGTACTAAACCATGAGCTATCCCCGCTCTGTGAGGGTATCATCTTAACAAAAGAGAATCTGAAAAAGTATAGGCAGACATAATCACAAGATCACAACTTTCAGAAGTTTCTCTGCTACAAGCCGATTTAACACAGACTTTTTGGGATAAAAAATGGGAGGATTACTGATATTGCTTATATTGCATGGATGTGTCATTGTGTGTCCAAGTCTTTGATGGTGGGGCACGTGGATAGACCCCAAATCCAATCCTTTCTACTTATATTATACAATAAATTTTGGGGCATCTAAATATTTGATGACTCTAAATAGACATCATGCTCACTCACCCACCCGAGATCCCTACGTTTCTATCGGGTTTCGATGTCTACTCATCCATCCTCTTCCAAGTCGGTTTACTGGCTGTGTTAACTGTAGGACCAATTATTAACAGTTGGATATTAGATAGGTAGTGAGAGCAAGACTGGTAATAAATTTCCCCCCAGCACTCACATCCCAGCAGCTTAGAATGCTAAATTAGAACTGCATTAAGGACGATATACAATAAAATATGAAAAGTTTTATTCATGGACTTGTGTCCATATTGAAAGTTAAAAACAGGTTTTTTTTTTTCTTAAAAGCATTATGAATGTGATTAGAATAGATTAAAACAAACTAAAAGCATATAAAAATAAAATGCCGTGTGACATCTTAAACCGGTTTTCTTGTTTTACTGCTGTAAAAGCTTCCCAGATTCATTGGTGAAAGGATCAATCACATGCCTTTGAAGCGAATGACTGTGTGGCCCATAAAAGGTGTCGACTGTGGGAAAAAAAAAAGTTCATAAGCAGCTGAGTTTTAATATTTATGAGACCCAAGTTCCAGGGATATTGTTTAAAAGATGGGGAGGATTCTCTTTGAGCCCATAGCCATGGGAGTAGAACCAGCTAAAACATACAAGGTTAAATTTAGATGAGATTGTCTTACAACACCCGGATATGAGCTACATCCCAGATAGTCTTGGGATAGTTCAGATTTTAAGAATGGGAGAAACGTATGTCCTGGCTCTTAAGATTATACAAAAAGGAAAAAAAAAAAAAAAAATCAAGATAATCTTGTACATGTTTGAAGTTTTATGTGAACTAGAAACTGTGGGGAAATCCAAATGGCTTAACCCATATATTTCTTTCAAAGGCTCTTCATCAACCTTAAGATATTAGTATCTTCATGAAAGCTAAGAACAATGTTCTAAGTCAGCAACCCTTGAACTTAACCCCTCCTTCCATTATAGTCATTGGTTTTGGACTCAAGCATTCAGTTCTGAACTTGATAAAATAAGATCCTTACTATCAAGAAACAAACTAGGGTGAAGAAAAAAAATATGAGACTGGTAAGTGTAGGGCCTTCTACATGTTAATACCAAATATGGTGAGATACAGGGTAGGGAATGAGAGAGAGAGAGTTCACTACTGAATTGTATCCCTTTCAAGGCCTCAGTGGGGATGTGGACCTTACCTGTTTTTACTTGCCCACAATACTTTTGGTCATAAAATACCCCATTTGGTATATTAAATGATAGCCCTTATAAGTCTCCTTACCCAGCTATCTCTGAAGTGGGGATACCAACATTTCCCACAGTATCTGTACTGTATCAAGAACCAGTGTTGAGCAGGAGTGGGTAGAGTTACATTTTCTTCCATTGGAATGTTGATAAGAGATGCAGCAGGTGAGACATAGGGGCTTTTGAACGGGAAAAAAAAAAAAAAAGCACTTAAAAAACAATACAAAGCTTTAAGATTTCTCATTCCTGGGATTGAACTTTGTGACCAGTTATTAGCAGGCTTTGCCTTAACAGCTATAGCTTTTTCTTTTGTTTCAGGAATAAGATATTATCATGTTATCATTCTTATTTAACATCCTCAGACCCTCATCAAATTCTTCATTGTGGAATAATAAATTAAAAACAAAGAAACGGTTCTGTTAAATTAAGAGGCACTCTTTCAGGAAGATCCTGAGCACAGTGTATTATTCTAATAATTTTTCCTTGGAAATGCTAAAGCCAGATATACAGAGGCTCTCAAAATTTGTTTAATAGGGTACCAGAGAGCTAATCAAGTTTTATTACTTTTATTCCAAAGTCTATATGTCAGTCCAGGCCCAGACAGGTGGGAAGCTGAGAGATTAGAACTTAATAACCAGCACATACCAGTACAACGTAGTGATGTAAAGTAGTGGTTTTCAAGCCATTGTGCCTGGAATCAAATTCAGGAGTTCCTAGCTGTGTGAAATTGGCCCAAGTTCCTCAACCATTAAATAGGGATAATATTAGTGACTCACATGTAGGGTTGATGATGAGGTGAAGTTCTTGTAATCTTGTAGCTTGTATATAGTAATGCTAAATTGTTATTAGCAAAGATCAAACTGTTGCCTGGCAGAATCCATGCTTAGTAAACTTTCTAATCTTTTCTCTATATTCAACTCCAACTGGCTTATAAGAAATTATATACTTTAAAAATTATAGAATTTTTAAAAATGGAGTATTGGATATATACTTTTTAAACTTTGTATGTTTCAGAGAAGGAAGGAATATTTTTGGTCTACTCTCTAGGAGAAGGAAGTAATGGGATGAACAATTTTACTTTCTTAGGTTCTTTCCCTCAACACCCATCAGGCGAATAGGAAAATGTTATCTGATAGGAGTTTGGGGGAAGAAACTGATCACACTTGGTTCTGTCCCACTGGGGTTCTCCTTTTTGAGCCAGACTGTCTTCAGAGAGTGTGCATTCTCCATTCTACAGCCAGGAGGCCAGCTCATCCAGCAGGCTCTTTGTATTCAAGGCTAGGGGTGGGCGGGATGGGTGGTTGCAATGGTCTACTCTTTTTGGCACCGGGTTAGAAATTCATTTCAGGGTGGACGTATAGAAGCCCTTTTAGCTGTGGACATAAAGTCTCATTTGCCAATTGGCTTTATTTGAAATAAAATTATGGTTTGTTCTGCATCTTTTATATTGTGTGATTTATCCCTTAGTTGATTCTGAAATCAGGAGGGGAACACCGATTGGTATTTATTTGACTCCCCAAACCCCAACTCTTTTGTACAACTCAGAACCTTTTGAATAGTGGAGGAGTCAAAGTCAACCTTCATGCTTAAGAAACATCCATAGATGACTATGTGTTGGAGATTGGTTTTCTTTATCAGGTTTGGCAGCCAGTTCTCAAAATGTATAGGAAAATAGACTCAAGACTCAAGAATGAAGATACAAGTTCCACCTCTGGCTTTGTAATTTTGTGCAACTCTGCCTGAGTTTTGCCCTCTGAATAGTAAACTGCTGTAAAGATTAAATAACATGGGCAGAGATTCTGTAAAGCCCAGAAGCTATATAAAAAGTCATAATTTTGAAGGTCTGCACAAACAATGGTATATTTCAACTAACACTTTTGGCATTTAAAGGAGGACCCAATGAATATTTTGGACTGACCTGGGAACCACGCACTCCAATTGAAGTTCAGAAAAAGTTAATTGATTCTTTGACATATAGGTAAGCCAGGAATGAATGACAACTCCATCAGAGAAAACCTGGTGGGAAAAGAGACCTTTGAAATACATGCTCATTTGTCACACCATAGTTTAATACATTCAAATAAAAAATTGGCCACTCATTGTCTCTAGAGATCATGGTATTTCAGTAACTAAGGTGATTACATTTCTCTCCAGCAAAACAGAAGCACTTAACTTCATGAGAAAACAGGTACAAAATAAAACATGCTATAAGATTTTAAATAGAGTTGGCAACTGAGGATCAGTTAAAGCTGGGGGTTTTATGCTTGCCTTCTTAAATTGAAATTTTGGGAAAGAAAAATTTTCACAGCTACTTAAGAGAAACATTTTTCCAACCAAGAGAAGATAATTGTTGTAGGGTTTTGAAACGCTTTATATAATCTCAGAATTGAAATATTCTTTCTCTTTACTTCTGTTTTCCAAATCTGAAAACATTAGACTAAAAGGAGGACAGCTAATTAAAAATTATGTATTTCTTCTCAACAATAAGTTTTCTGAATATAAAATATATACTAATCATAGTGAGCATTTGAGACATATTTTGTATTCAACAAATGAGATACTATTCCTATAGTCAGATCATCGTAGTTTTAATATTGTAACTATTTGCATGAAATTCTACTAAACTTTTTAAGTCATCCATTGCTTACATTATTGAGATATATTATGTATTATTAAAACATAGCCTCTTATTTCTACTTTAATGGAGAGGTTCTTATGTCCTTAAATTGTTGCATACTTTTATTAGCTTTATAGTATCATATAAGATGGATACATCACTTCGTTTCTGGGATGTGAATGATTTACCCAGGTCAGCTGATCAAATTAAGGGGTAAACAGAAAAAAGAGGCAATTTTAAAAAAATGAACTTCCCTTTCCTGGATTTAATAGCAATGAAGACAGAGGTTAGGCTATTTCAAGTATAGTAACCCTAACGTCCTTAGTGAAAGGCTGTGTAGAACACATAGGTGGGAGAGAAGGAAAGGGTGATGATTTAGACCAGCATTTCTCAACCTTGGCCATTACAGCATTTTGTTCTGGATAATTCTTTGTTGTGGGGGTAGGGGCTGTCCTGTGCATTGTAGGGCGTTTAAAAGCATCTCTGGCTTCTACTCTCTAGCAAACACTGCCTCCCCCCACCCCAAGTTGTGACAACCAGAAAGATCTCCAATCATGGCTGAATGTCCCTGGGGAACAGATTTATTTACCTCCAGTTGATAACCACTGATTTAGGCAGTTACCAAGGGCCCTAGAGGTGACAGCTGCTTTTAAAAACTAAGTGTCTCAAGACACCTTTCGATTTCTCCATAGCATGTAGAAAAGCATACGTAAGTTACTAGCAGCTTGAAGCAGTGGACCCAGGGAGGGTATAATGGTATGTACTGGACATGTATCAACTGTGCTTTCAGATCATGATACTAATGGGTTGAGAGTCCATTGAAAGAACTTCATGACAGCATGGCCAAGGTCATCCCTTTCCTGTGATTTGAAGGCCAGGTTCCTGGCAGAACATATTTATCCCCGTGTTTAAAGCAGTGCAAATTAAAAAGGAGATAAATTGGATATATTCTATTTACCTTTGGAGTGAGAGAGACCTCCTCTACCAAAACCTTCCCAGATCTTTCCTTACTAGGATGTTGAAATAATATGAGTACATTTTCAATAGTAATTTGTGAGATGGAGAAGAACAAGTAAAGTCTAATTCCAGTTCAAGACCCTCCCAGATGGTGCTTTCCTCTGAATTCCCCTGGTGATTTATTTTTACCATTGTTATACATTCTATACACCCTTATCCCAGGGTTGCAGTTAATAAAGATCAAAACGCTTTTTAGAATAGTCACCAGAAAATCTAGTTTCCAGCCCTGGCTTTGCCATATGTTAATTTTACCAGTTCATTTACATCACTGGACTTTGTGCCTCAATTCTTTAATCAATCTCAAAGGATTATGAGGATTAGAAAATGAAAATGTGGGATAATAAATCATGCTACACATATAATAGGTGTTCTACCCCATAAAAGATTTACTTTTTGAGAGAAAGTTCTTAGTTCAAGTTTCTTATTTACTCTCATGTCCTGCACATAGTAGGTCTCTAGTAAATAACAGAGAAAAAGTTCTTCATGTTCTTTGCAGGCTTCTGTGCAGCCTCTGGCACCAATGAGCAACCCTTCCAAAGACTTTATTGATAGCACAGGGTGAAATGGTTGCTTTTCTTACCTTTGTGACAATTCCACAGAGAGTGACAGGATAATCAAATTCAAGTTCATCAGGTCGTATGTAAATTGCTGGACAGCCAGTCCCCAGAAATAATTCATCAGGGCCTACTAATTCATCTCTATGAAATAATGCCCTTTTAGCTATAGCACGAAAATTAAAATGGGTGCATTCCACTAACACTGTTAAAAGAGGGAAAATGTCAGTTAGGAATTCAGTTTCAATGAGTAGTTCAGAGAAGGTTTGAACAGGATTAGTTAACAAGAAGCAAAACCATCTTCAGCTAAAAGAAATGGAGATTTGTGTAAAAATGACTCCCTTCACTATCCCTCCCTCAAAGAAAGTATACCTTGCACTGCACTCAGAATTTTTTCCTGAGAAAGAATCATAGTATCCATCCCCTTGAACCTGCTCATTTTGCAGAGGAGCAGAAGACATTGTCTTTCCTAGGGCACTCATACTGGTACTAAGTTCCCCAATACCTGGTGTCCTTGTTAAAACTTGAACACATTGAAAACAGATTCCAGGTTTTAACTTTTTACCCATGACTGTGTGCCACATAGTAGCTGATGTACAATTAAATATGGAAGGAATGAAGTGATTCTTCCAAGGTCACACAGAACTAGTCAAGAGCTGGAACTGAAAGTCAGGTTTGGTTCATTGCTCTTTGGACTAAACTGCATTACCTTGGGGGAACCTGAATGCTTGATTTACGTCTGGCCTAGACTCTTCTCCTGAGTTTTATAATCATCTTGCCATTAGCTACTAGATATCCAAATGACAGTTTGAAATAGCTCTATCAATACATACATGTCTTATACAGAACTCCTGATTTTACCCACTCCCTATTTCCTTTCTCCCCACCTCAGTCAATAACCACAGTCCATCCAACTTCAAAGCCACAAGTCCCCCACACTTATCTCAGTTCCTTCATACCCACATACTGACCACCACTGAGTCGTCTCACTTTTACATTCAAATTCTATTTTCACTTCTTCATGAGCAATAACTTGGCCCAAACCACCAGTCTCTCTCTCCTGATCTGCCCAAGAAGACTTGTAAAGGAGCACCCTGTTTCCAGTTTTGTTTTTCCTGTAGAGCAGCTGCAAACATGAATGCAGATAAGATCATTTCACCAGCTTGCATGCAAGTCCCTAACTGCTTCCCATTGCAATTTGAATAAAATTTGAAGTCCTAATGGTCTACAACATCCTCAATGCCACGGTCCTTGCCCCTCTCTTCATCTAACATTCCTTGGGTCACCAAGCTCTAGCCCAGTGGGTCTCAACCCATCAGACCCAATGCTTTAATTTTAATGCCTCCTTTATTATTCCTGAATAAAATGCATAATCTATATACATTTCTTTTAAAAAGTCACTATAATTCACTAATTATAACAGAAATAAAAGGATAGTACAATAAATATGTATATCAATATGTAGATACTAAGGCAGACATATTGAAGTACTTTGACACTTATTCTTAGCATCACCACGTACATGCCTGCTACCAATACAGACTGACATAAGGGTTTCAAGTACCAGAGTAGCCTTCTACTCAGTGGTGAGATTTTTCCAAAATGATGAACTCTTAGTAACGTTCCAAACAAAAAGATGAACAAATTGTGCAGAATTTCTCTGTTTATAAGTAAATCAGGGGTAAGTTCTAGGCTTAGATAATTATAAACAGATATCCATCTACACGAATATTTGAAATTCTTATGGGACATGGGACAATTCTTTGTTATATACTATTGTTCCTTGAATTATAAGCTGCCTAGTATCCCTGCCCTTCCTCCAACATTATTCAGAACAAATCAGTCTTCATACATTTCCAAAATGCCCTTAGAGAGGAGCATCTTTTTAAAATAGTCATTTCTCTAGCCACACTGACCTCTTGTCTATGTTGCCACCCTCTTCCTAGTTCCTTATACCTGGATGGCTCTTCCTCTGGAATTTTGCATTAATGATTCTCCTTTTCATGTCTCTGTTCAATTGTCACCTGCTCAGAAGGCCTTACACAGAGTAAGAAGTATCTTATGCAAGTAGCTTCTCTCCACAGTTATTCCTATCTCATATCACCCTATTTATTTCTGCTATAGGTCTTATAATCTGGAATCATCAGTTATCTATTTGTCCATTGTATCTTTCTCCCAAACTACAATGCAGGAGCCATAAAAATAGAAGCTGTTTACTGCTATGTTTTTACTGCCAACAACAGCCAGGAACATAGTAGGTAAATAGATGCAGACTTTCCAATGTCTAATGGAAATTGAGAAAATCTGATACTGCTCACTACCTGTGCTAGATGCTGGTAGGGAAGAAAGAAGTATAATTTGGACCTTGCTTTCAGGAAAGAGAAAAAGACCTTGCCCAAGGTTCTAGACCCTTGTGAGAGACCAGAACCTTGTGAGGGACCAGAAGTGTCATGGTGTTACTAGAGATATTAACAGATAACACCCAAATAAAGCTACCTAAGCCTGAGAGTTCACTAGGGTAAGATTCAGTATTAGGTTTGACTAGAGTTACTTATTGTCAGCTCTAAAGCTTAAGGGACACTTGTCAATAAGCCCATAGCAGTCTCACATGCTTGCCTCCAGGTATATCCTCTCACCGGAAAAAGTAATTTTTCTTTTCAATGTCATTGAAATTACAAGCTGCCTGTAATTATCACCATGTTAATAAGGACTTACCAGTTTAGAATCCTCTCTTCTCAAATGCTTCATCTATTTGAAGTGTTTTTGTGAATGATAAGGGAGGGGGCTATCAAGCAAGTCTTTGAAATGAATGTTATTAGATGGTTGAGCCCTCAAGTCAACCCCAATACAACAGACACTCAGCAACTATTTTCATCTACATTACCTCTGCCCTACTCTCCCAACTAGGTCTTATATTGTTAATAGGAAACAGATTTTTTTTTGTCTATTACACTCTTCTTTTCATGCTCTCCAATACCCAAACCTTTCTCTAAGCAAAGACAATATCCTACCCAAGGTCCTTCCTCAAGTGTGGGCTCCTGAGGAAACTTCTTCTGTCCCCCCAGAAGTAAATCAATTCCAATTGTTATGTGCATTCATAACCCATCTTACTTTTCTTTTTAAGCATTTAGAACAGTTTAAATATCTGCAAAACTTTAAAATTAACATCTGCTTTCTCTGAGATGGCCAGGTTTCCATAGTCTGTGTGTCTGAATATGTTACAGAAAGTTCTGCACCAGATTCTCTCCAGGTGCTGGAGATGATGCAATGCCAATGGCGAAAACAGAAGTCTGAAAGTCTCTCCTGCAGCTCTTCAAGGAGCAGTTAGAAACTCGGGCTTTGAGAGTAGATTGAGGTCAGTTTTTATAGCATGATGAAGGCCAGTCTATGCTTAACCTAGATGGTTGCCAGGAAGCACTTGAATTTTTTAAGGAGTTTTGTCAGAGGACTATCTTAAGAAAATTTACTCAATGTTTGGAGGGAAGTGGGGAAATTAGATAATTGAAGCCAGCTAATTAACTCAGGCATGGAGTGGTGAAAGAATGGATGGGATACCAGCCGTAGGACGAGAAAGTCCTATGGAAGAGCGAATAGCCCAAGGATGACTTAATGGGAAATTCTAGTAGCTGACAAGTAGGAAGAAGTGGTGGGAGAAGAGGAGGAACTAACTCATTCTGAGGACCTCAGAGAAAACAGCAGCTTGAGTGCAACACTCCATTCATTCAACAGTATTAGCTGGACCCAAGGGGAATATAAAGCATGGGGCTAATGAGATTTAGTTCTTAACTTTTAGGATGGGACAATAAAATCCAAGAAACTAGACATCCATGAGTCACAGTCATTGAGGAACTACCCTTTTAAGCACCATCAGCCATGGTTCACTCTTATACCTGGTTCTTGCTCAGCACACGTCCCAGTCAAGGAAACAAGTAGAAGCAGCAGTCCTCCTAACTCCACAAAAGCCTTCATCATGCTAGAGCTTGGAGCTATGAACACTCCAGGCAACAGGAAGTTGAGAGGAGCTGGGAAGTCTCAAGTGGTTTTATACCTGATGCCATACACAGATGTAGTCAATTAACCTATTTCCAAGAAAAGAGAGAAAGCCTTTAAGACATTTTCATCTCCAGCTCCTGAAGTCTGACCTTTTCTTAAATCACTTGGATAGAAAAAACCAGTGTCAAATAAATCAAACACAACAAACAAGGCATGTATAGAGCATATCACTGTCTTCTCTAGGACTATTGAAGTGTTTGAATAGATGTCATCTGCAGGTCAGTTTTTTATATTACCTGACATGATGATATACTAAACCATTCCCTGTTGGAGCCATATTTTCCCAGTTAAGGTATGTTTGCTACAAATACATGTAGGGTGCTAATAGGGGCTATACCCAGAAGCTGTGGGACTTAACAATCTGGGAAGGTGAAGCCCACAGGGCTGGGAGGCCCAACCCTGACCAATTCTACAGTTTGTAAAAATTAACCTTGACAGAGTTTTGAATTCTCCTAAGTGATTGCTTAACATCCTCAGAAGTCATACCATCTAACACTCTAATCCCTTTGATTCTTCTCTAACCAGGTTTTGCACATCCCCAGAGAGACACTGTGGTGGGCCAGGCACCAATGGATGATCCTGGGTGGGAAATGCTTACCTCCTGGAGAGTCTGTTGAATCTGAAGAGTTTTAAATTTCCTATGATCTGCTAAGCCCCCTCTCAATTAGAGGCAGAGTAGACATTACCATCCCCAAATCCTCAGGATTGGGGAATGAATGATGGACTAGAGTAGACTTACTGTTATTCTACTATAAACTTATTGTTATTCTAGCAATAAGAATAGCAATGATAAAAGATGGAAGAACTTTTATTATTGACGTGGAGGCAATGGCCACTGGAGGTTCTGAGGGGAGGGAGAGGGAAAAATAGGTGTAATATGGGGACATTTTTGGGACTTTGGAATTGTCCTGAATGGTGTTGCAATGACAGATACAGGCCATTATATATCTTGTCATAACTGACAAAATTGCATGGGAGAGAGTGTAAACTATAATGTAAACTATAATCCACGGTTAGTGGCAATGCTCCAATATGTATTCAATTGTAACAAATGTACCACACTAATGCTGTTAATGTGGGAAAGTGTGGGAGGGGGAGGGGGTGGGGCACATGGGAATCCCCTATATTTCTTATGTAACATTTATGTAATCGAAGTATCTTAAAAAAAATAGTATATTAAAAAATTCCTATAATCCGAACCTTATGAAAAGCTT
Organism: Cabassous unicinctus; assembly: GCA_029593785.1. Classification (NCBI taxonomy): domain Eukaryota; kingdom Metazoa; phylum Chordata; class Mammalia; order Cingulata; family Chlamyphoridae; genus Cabassous; species Cabassous unicinctus. The sequence goes on from JAQZBX010042765.1 coordinate 18,753, forward strand.
ACATTTCCTTCAAGTTGAATACTGTGCAAATATTTATTAATTTCTCCAGCAGTGTTGCTTTTCTCATCCTGGGGTTTACCCAAGCTTGGGAATATGCTATCAGGCACCACCACACAATGAAAGACAGCAGGATCAATATGGCAAAATTTGCTGGAGAGTCTACTGAATCCCAATATTTTAGAGGGGAACTTAATGACTTTTCTTGAAAACAATTTAAAATGCTATTTTAAAATTTAAATAAAGAGGAAAATGTGGAAAGGAAAGGGAAATTCCTTTGAATTTTAAGGCATTAAAACTCTATTTCAAGCATGTAGCTTCCTGTAATTCCCTATAAACTACAGTGTTGCCCATTTCCCCCCATTTTTAGGGATCACTTTGAGAAGCACCAGATAGGTAGATCTTAAAATGTCTTTACTTTTAGAAAATGAGTTAAAAGTTATACCACTGCGAATAGTCTCGCTGACCTGATTTTGTGATAATTAGGGTAGGCTAAACATTCTCTATGTTAGAAACCATGCATGTGTTGCCAGACCTAGTTTTTCTACCTAGGTCTGCTTTTTAGAATGTTGGTGATAAACTTAGCCTGATTTATTATATGACCATCCTGTATGGGAAAAGACTAACTTTGGGTATCTTTGGTAAAACTTAAGAGATATAGCAGGGGAACGGGTGTGGCTCGGGTGGTTGGGCATTCGTATCCCATATGGAGGGACCTGGGTTCCGTCCCTGGGACCTCCTGGTAAAAATTAAAAAAAAAAAGAAAAAAATGGAAGGCATGTGTGCCATCAGGCCCTGCGCGCCACGCAGCAAGATGATGATGTAATAGGAGAGTGACACAAGGGAGAGCCAAGACGAGATGCACTGAAAAACCAGGAAGTAAGATGGCACAGGTGGTAGGACGCCTCTCTCCCACATCGGAGGTTCCGAGGATTGAATCCCAGTGAAGACAGGAGGAGAAGGATGAGAAGAGAGGGCAGGAAACGGACACAGAGAGTTGCCCAGTGAATGGACACAGAAACAGCAAAAATGGGGGTGGTGGTGGTGGTGGTAAAAATGCATACAAGTAATTAAATAAATCCTTAAAAAAATGTATAGGGGAGAAAGATATGGATGATAGTTAGTAGCAATACTTTGATGATGCTCTTTCATGATTTGTTAACAAATGTTTCACAACAATGCAGGGTGTTTGTGGTGGGGTGATGTGTGGGAGCCCTGTATGATGCTATGCATGTTTGTTTTGTAAGTTCACGATGTTTACTGAATACTTATAGTTTATGTATGTTCATGTATGAATGATATACTTCAAAAAATTGTTAAAAAAAAAAAGTTATACCAGATGCAGCAATTTAGAATCCACTAAATTTTGACTGTATCCAAAGTCAGCCGTGGTGGATTTCCTATTAACAAGGTAGCTTTAAAAAAAACAGTGAACTAGTATAAGTTGTAAACAATACTATATATAAATATATATATATATTTACAAATACATATATATGTATATATACCCATGGGAGGATCTTACAATGCATTGCAACTCCTTTTTACACCATATGCGTTTTGCATAAATCCATGTCAATGAGTATGGATGAACTTATCTTTAATAACTGAGCATCAATCTTTGTGTGGATATGCCAGAATTGATTTAACATATCAGATGGGATTGTAAAATGATATAGTCAATTTGGAAAACAGAGGAACAATTTCTTATAAAATTAAACATATGCTTGTCACAAGTCCCAGCAATACCACTCTTATTCTTTATGTTCCCACAAAGATTTATACACAAATATTTACAGTAGCTTTACTCACAATAGCCACAAACTGGAAACAGCCTAAATGTCCATCAACTCACAAATTATTAAACAACTTGTGGTACAGTCATGCAATGAAATACTACTCAGTAATAAGGAACAAATTACTGTTATACTCAACAACTTGGATGACTCTCAAAAGCATTTTGCTAAGTGAAAGAAGTCAGACACAAAAGGTTATATACCATATGATTCCATTTAAATGACACTTTGGAAAAGATAAACTTATTGGTACAGAAGATAGATAAGTGGTTGCCTGTTTGAGAGTGGGAGAGTGGCTGACTACAAAGAGGAATGAGGAAATTTTCTGAGGTAATGGGAATGTTCTGTGTCTTGATGTGGTGGTTTCACTACTGTATACATTGATTAAATCTGAATGAGTTTTCTTATGTGCAAATTATACCTAAAGTTTTTTAAAGTAAAAAAATCAAAGGAGTGGTGTGGCTCAAGCAGTTGGGTGCCCACCTCCCACATGGGAGGTCCTGGGTTGGGTTCCCGATGCCTCCTAAAGAAGACGAGCCAGACAGCAAGTTGATGTGAAGGGCTGGTGTGGCAAGCTGATGCAATGAGCTGACACAACAAGCTGTCACAATGAGATATTGCGACGAGATGATGTAACAAGGTGACACAATGGGGAGACACAGTGAGAGACACAACAGGGAGAAAGATGTGGCTCAAGCAATTGGACGCCTCCCTCCCACATGGGAAGTCCTGGGTTTGGTTCCCTGTGCCTCCTAAAAGAAGACAAGCAGACACAGAGAGCACACAACAACAGACAGTGAGCACAAACAATGAGGGAGGGGGGAATAAATAAATAAATAAATAAACAAACAAATCTTTAAAAAAAACAAAAGCAAAACCAAAATCAATACAAATATAAACTGAAAAAGAAAGTTGAAGACTGGACTGTTTTATGTTATCAAAAATTAAAGGGATATAAAAACCAAAAGTAATGCATAAATCTTGATTGGATTCAGAATAAAATAAATGGCAATAAATAGCCAATATTGAGGGCAATTGGAAAACCTTAAATATGGGTTATTAGATGAGCACCCTCAGATCTGGAGATTTCTAGAACCTCTAGCGTAATAGGTAAGGAGGTTCGTGTTTTGCCTTCCTGTAATTTCCTATGCTGCCACTTGTAAAATCATTTTACTCCAAAAGTTCAAAATATAATCCCACAAAAACTTGTATTATTAATGTACTTAGTTTCTGTAAGCACTTAAAATGTACTTTAAAATCTTTTAAAAAAATTCTTAAAATAGAGAAAGGATATTTTTTCAGGGCACAGAAAATAATTGAGTGTTTATTGCAAAAAAAAAAAAAAAAAAAAAAA
>JAQZBX010042766.1:0-21904 GCA_029593785.1 Cabassous unicinctus
AATTTAAAAGCTTTAATGTCAAACAGTATAATAATACAAAGTTAAAGTTTTATTCTTTCTCAAAGTTTCTCAAGTCAGTAGTCTGTTTTAGTAAAAGTTTACAAAGATTTCTCCTGAATAATCAGTATACAAAAAAAAAATCTGTTTTATATAAATTAGCTTCTTGTACTTTAACCTTATCGTTTCTGTGGAGAAACAAGTCTTATCACTTTTGAAAGAACACAATGTTCAAAACTGCTTTCTCAAAGTCAAATCCTTAAAAGTAGCTTTTATTTCAAACTTACAAATGATTTGGTCTTTTACCTAGAAAAAGGTAAAATGCTAAAAATAGTTAAGTTCATTTGATATATTATAAGTTGAATGAAGAATTTGAAACTGTTGTACAATTAAAAGAAATCTTCTAACCTTATGATAACTAAAGTTGTATAAGTAAAAAGTTCATATGAATACTTAAAAGATATATAAAATTCCTGAAAATTTAATAATGTTTCAGTATAATAGCGTATATAACCTCACTGGTTAGAAATCTTATACGCATAGGAAATAAAAGTTTATTCATTAGATGTGTGCTGATTAAAAGTCTTATTATTGTCTGTTGTTATATAATCTACTGTAGTTATGAATTATGTACAATACACTTAAATACGAATCAAAACTTTAATACAATACATTGAATATATAAATAATTTAATAATTTGTATGTTACACATAGAGGTATTTTATTAAATATATATATAAATCTCTTGTTTTGAGTTTGAACAGCCCTGAAACTGAATGTATTTAGAAAAGATTTGGTGAGCATTGTTCAGACCTAAAGTAAAACATCATGCAGAAAACTTTGTTAATCAAAAAACCAATGCCTTGCTAGTTAACAGTTTTCATATTTCAGGAAAAATATTGGGAACTAAAATAGTAAGCACATCAGGGATGTTTCATAACAAATGAAAAGAAATATTCAGTAGATTTTAAAGGGTTTTGTGTTCCTCCCTGGAAGAGCTGACCACTCTCCCAGGGACTGATGCATAAATCTTAAAATGTACTGCCCAGGGAGTATTGTGTTCCTTCCTGGGGAGGCTGGGCCCTTCCTCAGTAATTAGCAAAATACTCACAATTTGGCATCTATAGTATCAAATTCATTAATCCTAACAGAGTCAATCAAAACTCTTGTATCAGTTGCTAATTCAACACTTCCCAGCTAAAAACTAAATATTGGTAAGCATATATATAAAACTGTTCTATTTATCTGTCATTCTGTAACTTTGTTCAATATTGACTTCATCTTTTAATTGATTATGTTATTTATGTTTCTCACTCTAATTGTCAGTATAAGCTTATTAAATTAAATATACATATTAACATTTATCTTGTATCTACCCAGGACTCTAGCCAAAAATAAGCCAAGTATATCAGTGTGTCCCCTGGTTTGGTAAGCATGTGAATGTATGTATACATATCATAAAAGATTGGAATATAACAGTTAAGCCCCTGTTTATAAACAATTCTTCACTTATTTTATATTCTTTCAATTATTAACAAAAATACGCTAACTAAATATCAATAAAAGGTCCTGCCACAAGAAATTTTCAATACACCCACCATGTGTCAATATTATGTCTTTAAGGTTTTATGCCTTACTCATGGTGCCTTCCCACAAGCATGGGTTTATCCTCATGGCAGCCCCCTCAAAAACACTTTTAACACAACTGTATAAACATCTCCAAAATTCTCTTACCCAAGCAAATAACCCCAAGGGTCAAGCTATTGTTGAAAAAAGTAATCACTTCCAGAAATTGATGCTACAAAAACAAAAAGGGGGAAATGGTGAGGTGTGAGAACAATTATATCAAACATTATTTACAATAAATTTTCTAAACCAAAGGTCAGAATCAGATACATCAGCAGCAGAGCATTTCTGGCAAAAATCAGGTAAAAATACAGAAACAAATATTAAACAACCAGTTTATTGAAAGAATGAAGATAATAAACAATGGGAGAAGGCAGAAGTTAAGTTAGGATATGGGGTTGAGGTTTTGCTCTTATCATTACAGATAAAGGAGACCAGCTTTGGGTCCCATCCAGATGTCTGAAACCTAGACATGAACAAGCCGAAGAAGCTGGTAACTTCTAAAAGTCAGAATGTCACTCTAACACAGTTATTCCTTGCTATGCTTACCTTGACACCACAGCAGTAAGTAGTGCACCTTCACATAATTATACATATTGGGCTTATATTACTAATCCATCCCTTTTAGAATTGTTGACTTGGGGTGACAAATCCGACCCTGTTTATATTAATCAGTCTTTTCATTTTCCTGAGCCCATTGATTCTCACCTTCCTCTAAAACCTGAGGAGGAAGGGAAATTTATTGAAAATTTAATCTTGCCTTTTCTTGAATGACCTATCTGCACAGGATCCATTGATCCATGTATACAGCCCCAAAATCGTCGTATGGTTATAACTGAAAGAAATCATACTGAAATTTATATTCTTATATTCCCTTCTCTACCCTGTCAACCAAAAGATATGATAAATCATACATGTCCAGTATCAAGCAGATTACAAAGTGATAAATGGCATATATGCCATGTTTCATAAGAGGTTGTGCTCTTTAATGATTCCTATGGAATTGTAAAGGATCGGGCCTTTATAGGGGTACCAAAACCTAATACAGACACAACCATAAATTGGACTTATCAGGGAATACTTATCCCACAACCTTGGGATGATGCAATTAATAAAACTTAAACTTATTTATGGAAGGTCTTTTTAGGAATCAGACCTACTTTTGAGTGGCAAGGTAACAAAACCAAATCCAACATATCCTTGGTTAAGAAGTCAACTCAATTTTTGACCGTTTGTGTAAGAGACCCAGTAGTGTTAATTATAGGAACAGTCACAATAACTCATAGCGATATTAGTTGACTCAATTGTTCCCTATATACTTGTATAAAAAATTCCTACATAAAAGAAAATCAAACCCTCTTTTTACCTCGTAGGTGAAGAGGATTGTGGCTTCCAGTTCGAATGTCAAGATATTGGCAACAATCCCCAGAATCCCAAATTTTATGGTATTTTCTTGATCATTATCTAAAAAGAACAAAGAGAGTGATAGGTCTCATTATCATGGGAATATTAGGTTTAATTGGAATTATTACTGCTGCAGCAGTTGCTGGTACTGCTTTACAACAAGGAGTACAAACACAACAATATGTTAAAGAATGGCATAAAAATGCAAGTGAGATGCAGCATAGTCAATCACATATAGATCTAGAGTTGAATAATAGAATGAATGATTTAAAAACTGCAATACCCTTAGGAAACCAAATATATAATTTGTACCCTTAGGAAACCAAATATATAATTTAAACCTGTTAAGAAGTCTTAAATGTGATTGGAATGAAAGCACCTACTGCATTACTCCCTTGCCATATAATAATGGTGAGCATGATTGGGAAGAAGTGAAAAAATTATTTAATAAAATATAAACATAATATTTCTTTAGATATTCTTGAATTACAAAAGAAGGCATTGAGTATGTATCAAAATGAATTTGCAGGAAACACCAAATGCTGAATTTTGGAATGAACTATCCCAAAATTTGAAAAAATTAACCCCTTACATTGGTGGAAATCAACCTCTGCACTTGCTAACTTGGGTGTGATGATCATTGGTTCTCTGCTACTCTTAATTGTGTTAGGAGGCATGCACAGAGCCCTGCTGTCCCACATTAACAGGGCTGAAAAGGGCAGCCATGCCAATAACTTGATTCTGCTCAAAACCCTTAACTCTTTAAACCCTGTCCATGGATCTTGACTGGTATCCAGTGATGGGTTAGACCTTCAGAGGAGGGCAACCTAAGACAAGCACAGTCATCCTGGACAAAAACAAAGAAGGCGGAAATGATGGAAATATGCTAAAAACATTAGCATAAAGGGTTAAGCATTTAGAAAGAATGTTTGCTGGCAGAGAAACATTGGTAAATGTTCCCAGGGCATTGCATACTGCAGACATCAGCAGAAGGAGGCAGAGCAAAATGTACTCACCACTAAGAAGTTATTGTCCTAAGAAAGATATAAATAAGACTATCTAGAAAAGAGGAACAGGCAGCTCTCTTGCATACCAAGAAAGGACCAACTAACAAAGAACGCCCTGCTTTAGTTATCAGCCTTGTAGTGTAAAAGCAGTTTCAGCTTAAATAAACTTGCCTGCATTCCACATGGAGTGAGGTCCCCTGATCCCAGTCTTTCTTTTCTTCATTCCTGGCACCCTATAACTCCACGTTTGAATTACAACAACATGATATCATAGATTGTACTCTTTGGATGGATTTATACTTTATTAACATGTAACAATATAATTGATTTGTTAACAAAAGAAAAAATGCTGCTACAAAACCTGAAATTGCAGTTTTAATTTTCTCTACTATTCCATGTGTATTTAAGAAATTATGTTTTCATTTTCCTATATTTGATTATCTCTTCTTAAACTTAAGCATTTGTTATTAGAAATATGTTTACCTTCAAGTGATTTTTAAAATAATTTTATTGAATTATATCATTCATACATGAACATACAGAAAATATGTGTGTAGTAAAATTTGTGAAATTACAATATAAATATGCATATCATCATACAAGTCTCCCATACATTTTTCCACCACCAAAATTTGCCTTGTGTAATATTTGTTACAAATCATGAAAAAGCATCAGCAAAATACTTAATGAACTATAACCCCTGTATCTTACATTTGGTGTATTTTTCCACCAACCCACGTAAACATTACCACCCTATATTAGTATTATTTATTTGTTATTGTTCATGAGAAAACATTATCATATTTTGTCCTGTAATCACCATCCATCACCTACCACTGGATTTTCTGTGTTCTAAAGTCCCAAACTTTGTAAAATCCATTGGAAGTGGACACTCAGTGGCTTCCATTTTCATCACAGACTTGTGACGTCATCAACACATTCAATTGTAGAACTTTTAATTATTTCAAAAGAAAAAATCCCATATTCCCCTATACCCCCAAATTGTTGCTACTGAAAGAATATCTTCTTGTTATTTCTGCAAAATATTACAATATTAAAGTTTAATATCATCTATAATTTACTATAGTTTTAATTTTCCTGTGTATTACCATATTCTTAGCACTTTAAAAAGCAGAGCAGTCTTTTATTTATAACATTCTTCATTTTGCTATATTTGATTATTTCTAATTAAACCTAAACAATGGTTATTAGAAATATGTTTCATTTCAAGTGATTTTTTAATATTTTGAACAATATTAAGGTATTCTTTGTATAATTATATTTTCTCATTTTCTTAAATGATTTTTCAAATATTAATATAAAGTTCAACTTAATTAGGATTAAAATTTTAATGACTTCTCTCAAGTTCATCACCATTTATTAACTTATTCAAAAATTTAAATGTGTATATTTTCCTCTACATCCTTAATTCATATAAAATGTTTATCTTATCATAAATAATATCCTTATAAATTACTATATTAAGATTTATTTTTCTTTGAAATCTATGTGTCTAGAATATATATTTATTACAATTCCTTTTGGTTTTGTTTGCTATTAGCTATGTCTTTGATAAGCATTAATTTATTTTTTAATTTTTAACTTATTTTTAAAGAAGCTTTAGATTACATAAATGTTACGTAAAAAATATAAGGGTTTCCTATATGCCCCACTCCTTCCTCCCACATTTTCCTATATTAACAACATCCTTCATTAGTGTGGTACATTTTTTATAATTGATGAATACCTATTGAAGCATTGCTATTAACCATGGACTACAGTTTACTTTATAGTTTACACTCTGTCTTGCACAATTTTATAAGTTATGACAAAATATGTAATGGCCTGTATCCATCACCACAATGTCATGCAGGAGAAATCCAGTATCCCAAAAATACCCCCATATTAGATCTATTCTTCCCTCTCCCACCCCTCAGAACCCCTGGTGGCCACTGCCTTTATATCAATGATAAGAGTCCTTCCATTGCTAGAATAAAATTAAGTGTATAGTAGAATAATAATAAGTCAACTTTAGTCCATTTTTCATTCTCCATTCTTGGGGATTTGGGGATGGTGATGCCCACTCCACTTCTAACTAAGAGGGAGCTTTGATCCCATGGGGTAAATGGATGGAACTATCTTGCTTGCTGTTGCAGACACTCTGTGTTTCTTGGGATGGGCATTGTTCATCACTATCTCCTTGTTAGTTTTTCTGTGTGAGACAATGAACTGGAGAGTAGGTGTTGCAAAACACACTACCTTCCCCCCACACCCACCACTTGGTACATGACCCCCAGGGATGAGCCACCTTGGCACTGAAGGATTATTACCAAGCACCAACTAGCAATATACCTGGAAAAAGATCTGACCATAAGGGGTAAATGGTAAATACAAATGAGGTTTTTGGCTGAGAGATTTCAAAGTGAGTCAAGAGGTCATTCCAGAGGTTATACTTATGCACATCTCAGCAGGATCTCTTTGACTGCCACAGTAAACAGTGCCTCAAATAGCAGGGCTCCTGAGGGCTCTAGAGACACCCAGATACTATAAGCAGGGCAGAGAGCTCAGGAATTCAGCACACTGTCAGTAGGCCTTTCTTTGGAGTGTTTGCTCCCTAATGTAACAGAATTAGACTCATGTATAGGTTCTCTATACATGGCTCTTCTGCCCCTTTATTTGAACCTATATTTAGCACTAAAATTGATAAATATATGTCCCAGAGATTTAAATAGTTGATCCATCAATGTGCCAGTTGAGGCCTGAATTTCAGCAGAGTTGCTTCTATTTTTAATAATATATATTTCAAACTAATCTCTCAACTTGTACAGACATTGTGTCTTTTCTTTTATTTATAGGCCCTTTATATTTTTTGGTCTGCTTTATGAGCTGTGCTGGCAATGCATTCATTTTTTGTACATTTCTATGATTTAGAAAATGTATGTTTTTTGTTTTTGTTGACAACAATGGTGAACAAATTTTTCTAAATTTTCAGACAGGAGTAAATTCAAGAATTGATTTTGTCTTCATTAAATTCAGTCTACCATGCATTCTTATAATATATTCCATAAAAGATTTATGACACAATTAAATATGTATAATTGGAGAATGTGAAAATACTAGACTATTTACATTGTCACTTTATTTGACCTATTTATATCCGTGCATGTCATATTTTATGTATGATGTGGTCTGAAATATCTTTAAGACAAAATCCTTTTCTTCATAGTGGTATGTCAAAATTCTATGTATTGTAAAAGAAATAGGACTGGAATGGAACATCACAAAATATGAACATTAGATTTGCTTGCAAATAATTGATGTTGTATAATAGCAGTAAAAATAGATTACACTCACTAAACACCTACTGAATTCCAGAAAATATTAAAAGGTTTTATGTATATAATTAACTTAGTTTATCTACATAAGATAACTCTAAGGAAAATACTTGCATTATCAAAAATTTAATCTCAGGTAAAGGAAAACTATACTCCTACTTGTTCAGGCAAAGACTTAAGATTCAATCTGGCATTTTCTTTATCTCATGCACCTAACATCAAATCCATCAGCATATTATACTGATTCTATGCAAAGAATGTATTTTGCATGTGACCATTTCTCAACATCTTTTCTGTTACCACTCTGTCAAAAAGATCCATCTCTCAGTCTTTAAATAATTGCCACAGATTTCTAGATTGTCTCCCTGTTTTCTGCCTTTTATCCCTTGAGTCTATCTCAATGTGCAGACCACTGTGTTGCTGTTAAAACATAGTGTCTATCATGTTCTTTTCTTCAAAAACCTATAAGACTTCCAATCACATTAAGAGAAAAATAAAACTTTTATTAGAGTCTATGGGTCTACCATGATGTTGCCCCTATTTCTTACTTCTGTGAACTCCTAACTTTTGTGTCTATCATGCTCACTTTGGAATGGCCACAATGACTTCCTCACCCTTCCCTATACATGTTAGGTCTGATGCCTGGAATATTTTTTTTTCTTCTTCCTGAATTTCCTTTTCCCAAGATAACTGCATGAGTCTTTCCTCATTCTCTTTCTCTTAAGACCATCACTTACAACCTATTTAAATTTGCACGTGCCCCATCCCTCATCAATGTTGCACCTGTTTTCCATGGCAGTTATCCAGATCTAACATTCTATATATTTTTCTTATAACTTTTGTTTCTTTTCTGTTTTCCTCCACATTGAAATCTCTTTGTTCACAAGATATTTGCCAATAATTTTCAATTCTGTATCCCCAACACCTAGAAAAGTGCCTCAATAAGTGTTTTGAATGGGTGAATTTTATGGATGATGAAACTGGGACACAAGGAGGCTTTTATAGGTTGTTCATAGTCAGTCAAAAGGTTAAAGGACAAGCTCAAATTTGAAGCCAGTCAGACTGATTTTAGAGCTCACATTCTTTTTCACCACTTTATCATATAACATTTTCCTAAAACATTTTATTACTCTTATCAGAGTTGAAAACATATAATACATTATCTTAATATGTTAAAAAGCATTAACAAACAAGCAGATTTTTGAGAAGGGTATGTTTTTGGCAGTCCTCACTAGACCTGTTAATAGAAGACAGTGTAATATTAGAGATAACTGCAAAAATGTTCTCAAACATTCATTTATAGTCTTATTTACAGAAAGAAAGATCTATGTAATGGAAAGAGTGACTTAGCAGGTGATGTGAGTGGGCTGGAGAGAGAATGTGCATTAGTCAGGTAAAGGCTGGTTGTTGTAAGAAAGGGCTTTAGAGTGGCTCAACATTAGGGAAATTATCATCGTTGGTTATAACAGTGCAGATTTTTGATGACTAGCCTTGTGAGTGGCTCTTTTCTCTCAGGTTACCCTGGAATTTGTATTTCTTCTATGTTGTTTTTCTACTATATCCCGAGATGTTTTCCTATTTTGGATGTTTGAAGAGCTTTCACATAACATTCTGTCCACACCCAGTCTGAAGGAATGATGATATTTTCACATTTAGAAAACAGTTTCAGATTTTTTGTCATTTGGATGGTTTTTAGGAAAAATTCAATATCTTTAGTAAACATATTACTAAAGGAGTAACACAGTTTTTTTTCTAATGTGAGCTTTTATGGAACTGTACATTACCTCAAATTATCACAGTTAATGACTAAATGTAGTTTATAACATTTTCTTACTGTCTTTTCAAGATTTGCTTGCCACTATAGTGATAGCATTACTTTAATCCCTTGTCATCATAATTTTTTCTTTTTAATGGCTTAACTAGTGATTACTATATGCATGTTTACTTTATCACAGTCTTCCTAAAATAAAATATCACATAACTTAAAAAACTAGAACTGTAAAATAAAAATTCAATTCTTATTTCCATTTTGTTATTTTTCTTACATAAATTTTACTTTCATACATGATGTAAACCCAACAATTCATTAACCAAATTTTGTTTTAGGCAATTATTTTTTAAGCCATTAAAATTTTACAAATCAAATTTTACCTTCATTTTTACATTTTTAGCATTATCTATATCTATGTTTAGACAAAACTCTCCTTCTGTTATCATACTTCTGCATGGACAATTTTTAAAGCATAAGTGTGAATGTGGGCATGTGTGTGTTAATTTTCCTTAAAAAATCTTTATTTTGTTGTTATATTTGAAAGTGGTTTTCAGTGGATATTTAATTTTGAAATGTATTTTTATCTTTCAGTAGTTTAAACATATCTTTTCATTATCTTCTGGTTTTTATCATTATCGATGCCAAATCTCTTATATTAACTAAGGTTTTTTACTTCTGTATGTGTTATGCATTTTCCTCTGACTGCCTTTGTAATTGTATACTGACCTTTATTTTTCATCAGTCAGACTGATGAATCTAAATGTGTTTTATATTCAGTTGATTTGTTTTATTTATTTATCTTTCCTGGGGGCTCACTGATATTTGTAACCCCATGCTTTGATGTCTTTGTTTATTTTTGGAAAACTCTTGACCTAATCTCCAGAAATATTTCTTCTGGTTGATTTCCTCTCTATTCTTTTTGCTGAACTTTAACTACATGTACACTAAACTGTTGGATATTGCTCCACAGCTATTGGATAATTTCCCCCTGCACTGTTTTTCTTTAAATTTCTTTCTTTTTGGACAATTCTTACTGGAATATCTTCAAGTTGACTCATTCTTTTCTGCTGACACTACTCATGAAATTTGTTGAAAGAATTCTTCATTTCTGATATCGTGTTTGTCTCTGAGTGATTTTTAAAATTTTATTTCTAGCCATTCATTGGATATCATTTTATAGTATCATCTCTCTGATGAAAATTGCCATGTATCTACATGTTGTTTATCCTCTCAATTAGATATTTATACTAGTAATTATCAATGTTTTTTAATCAAAAACACCAGGAATACTTGTGGTTCAACAAGTTCATTTTATTACTCAATTCTGTGAGTAATAACATACAACATGAGGAAATGTGCAGTTTCTATGTAAAACGGTGTTAGAAAAAACCTATGATAGGATTTAGGCTTAATTTGGATAATGGAGGGGAGGGTATAAGGAAACATAAGCAGGTTATAGATTGAATGCTTTCAGAAAGAAGGAAGGAATTCTATAATTAAATATCTCAATAAATCTTATCTGTTGTTAAGACTAAAGTAAGACTATGGCCGTAGTTGGCAAAGTAATAACAATGGCTCATTTGGTAAGAAAGGAGGACGTTTGGTATTTTGTTAGATGTAAGGTGTTCTTGCCTGGCCCCAGTCTTTCTCAAGACCACTTAGTAGAAACTTGGAGAGAAGACACTGAGGATGAAGGCAAACCCCTAGAATCTATGTTACTCTTCTTTTTCAGACTTCCCCTCTAGCTCACACTTGACCTTAAAACTGGAATGCTCTTATAGCAGTATGACAAGGTAGTGTCACTGGTTTAAGGTGTAGGTTGGGGGGGCATTCACGAAGCGGTGCATCTGGAGTAGGCTTCTGGGGAATGTGTGTGTTCATCCTGTCATAAGGTGTTGTGTCAGGGAGTAGAGACCCACATGGTGAGTGGGAAGAAGATGAACCCCCATCTTTGGGAGGACCAATTTCACCCAGAAACAGACAGGTGGGTGTCTCTTAGGCACAAAGATGGATCCTAATAGGAGAGGAAAATCAGTGTGTCAAGACCTCTTGTTGCATGTAACTATGAATCCTGTCATCCAATAAATCAAGACAGGGGAGGGTCATGAGCCCCAGGGGGATGGGGAGGAAGGAACAGAAAAGATCAAACAGGGGGTATTCAGTGGCCGTGGGAAATATTTTTCCTTACCTTACAGAAATGAACACAGGACATGGTAAATATCATCAAAAATTATTAAACTGTACCATCTAAATTGTAAACTATACTGTAAATCATTGGCAATGTTTAGTATCTATGCCTCACTATCTGTATAACAGTTATAAAAATGCTATCATTCACATAAAAAAGGTTTTAATATGGGTTGAGGAAAGGGGAAAGAGGTTGGGTATATGGGAGTCTCTAGTATTCCGTGTGTGACTTTGCTGTGACCTAAAACTTCTTTGAAAATTAAATGAAAATTCGGGAGACACTGGGGAATGACAGGGGACAGGTACTACAGTACAGACTGGATACCTGATAATGCAGTGATAAAAGGAAAAATGTACCAAAAATTTTTTAATTTTTTTGTTTTTTTTCCTATTTATCAAATATCCTAATCCTTTAATTTTATTTTATTTCTAGTGTTTTTTTAAAGTTACCATGTATTTTATCTCTTATATTTAAACTTATCTTTGTTATTTCATTTTCCTATTAATAATATTTGGCTATTATATGGGCTTCATCTTCAAGGAAGGTTTGGATCACAGAAGGGTTACAAAGGGGACAGGAGAGGAACATTGGTGGGGGTTGTCTGGGATGGGGGTTTCATGGGAGGAAGTTCACCTGAATATACATGAAAGATATATAAAATTGTTCGGGGTGGGGCACAGTCACAGTGGGTAGACAATCACTCAATAAATGAGGGAATAATGAATTCCCAGCTGGGAGAGCTCTGCCCCATTCTCCAAGGGAGCAGCAACAGTCCCCTGAGTGCAGGGTCAGTGTCTGGCAAAGGAGGAGTGTCCACTGATGGGTTCTTGTTATTGATGACTTGCTTTACCAGTCTTTGCTCTTGTAATTGAAACTTAGTCTACTGTTATGGAGTGCCTAAGGGTTGCCACCTGAGAGCCTCCTTGTTGCTCAAAGGTGGCCTCTCTCTAAGCCAAACTCACCATATCAATGCATTACCTTCCCCCCAGCATGGGATATGACACCCAAGAATGAGCCTCCCTGGCAATGAGGGATTAATACCATGTCCTAACTGGCAATATGAATGGAAAAAGACCTTGAATAAAAGTGGGAAAAGGTAAAGACAAATGAGTTCATGTGGCTAAGAGACTTCAAAGAGAGTCAGGAGGTCATCCCAGAGGTAACGCTTATGCACACCTCAGTAGGATCTCATAGAACACCAAAGTGTTTATCACCCCACACAGAGGGGCTCCTGAGGCCTCTGGAGACACTCAGGTCCTATATAAGGTGTTATAGCTCCAGAGATTGATGCCTTCTCAGTGGGGTCTACTTTGGAATCTGTGCTCCTGAGAGTGACAGAGTTGGACTCAAATAAGTCCTGCCTGCACATGGTCCATCAGTCCCTTCTATTCAAACTTATATGTGATGATGGAGTTTGTAGGTGTACTTCCAGAGACTGGAGCCTCTGGCCTGCCCATGTGCCAGCTGTGCCTGGAATCTAAGTGGAACTGCAACTCCTACTGTACAGCTCAATGGACTCACCCTAGTCACCTGATAAGGAGATAATGATGGACAATGGCCATCCCAGGGAATGGAAAGAGCCTGCAGCTGCAGGCAGGATAACCCCATCCACCATATCCATGGGATATGGGCCCCCTCTCACTTGGAGGTGGAGTGGACATCACCATCCCAAACTCCTCAGGATTGGGGGAAGAGCTATGGACTAGAGTGGACTTAATGGTATTCTGTTGTGGACATAATGATTCTAGCAATGGAAGAAAATTAAGCCAGTGGCCACTGGATGCTTTTGGGGCAGGGAAGGGAAAAGCAGTAGTAATACAGGTGGGAGGTGTGGGACGTGAGGAACATGGAAATCGCTATAATTTTTGTGTAACAGTTATGTAATCTAAGCATCTTTTAAAATTTAAAAAAACCCCACTGCATTATAATTGAGCTGATTTCTTCATAGCTACTTGTAATATGGCTACCTCCTTTTCCCACCCAAAGACAAGGTGGAAATGATTCATTTATCTTATCTCTTTGAGGTTCTTGCTCCTCTTTGGAATTCAAATTATTTGGATGACTACACACTCAAATTTAGGGGGGCTCATGAAAAGATATGATTTTTCAGATTATCTGTGTTTTTACAAATGTTCAGAGTCAGAGCAATGTTTTGATATTTCTACATCCTAGTAGAAATAAAAGTTCTATATTCTTCTTTCCATTCTATCCAGTGAAGTTGCTTCAAATATTTCCTTTCTGGATAACTCCACACTTTCTTATATAATATCTATCAAGGATTCTAGTTCTGTACCTTGAAAATGTACTGCAACTTCCGAATCCTTATAGGTATAACAGATATCATCAACTTTGCTTTTCCAAAGGTTTACTTTCTCCTTCACCCACTTCTTCCTCTTCCTTCTCCTCTTTTATTCTTCTCTTTCTCCTCTTTCCTTTATTTCTCCTCTTTGTCCTCCTCCTCCATGTTTTTCTTTTTCCACTTAAAATTTTTTCATCTTCATGTTATTGATCACCAAGAATAAAAAAAACCCTACAAATTCTACATGTATCAACCTTCTGAAAGATTTGTCAAGTCTCATGAAAGCAATTCTCCACTATTTCTTAAAACATTCTTTTCTCTCTTTTTTCTACAGCTGGCTTAATGAAGACCATGATTACTTCAATAGGTATGGTCAGGAGGCCTGATAATAAGCTGACACAGGGAAAAGATTATTTTCTTTTATTAAGTCTATGTATTAAAGTGCTTAAAAGCAGGAACTCTTTAGTCAGGAAAACTCAGGTTTGAATGCTGTTATCACTTGTATGTGTTATGTGGGTTTGAGCAAAGTACTGAAAATTTATTTGCCTCTGTTTTCTCATATGTTATTTGTGATGATAGTTAACAATAGATGCCTCTTTTGGAATTGTTATGGAGATGAAATGGGTTAGTATACATAAAACATATATATACTGTCCATTAAAGAATAAGCTGCATAAATGTACTAACTATTTCTATTAATTATTACGCATTTTTTGACACACTATTCATTATGTACTGAATAAACAATATGTTGCAAAAACTACATCATGACCTGGGGATTCCAATGTGTGGACAGACAAAACCATGCCTTTACTCAAGTTACAGTGTCAGTGTAGTGGTAGATCTATATTGTAATCATACTTTCATACCAACAAATACTAAATGATGAGTGTTTTAAGTGATTAAAAAAGAAGTCCAATGTGAACAGTATAAGTCTAAGAAATCTTTATGTTGAAAAGATAATTGAGCTGAGCTTTGAAGACTGAAAATGTACTAAATTGAGAGTTTAAAATACCATTTTACCAAATTGATTTCATGGATAGAAAATCATGGGTATGGTTTATTCCCAGCATTTTGTTTCTACTTTACTAGGAACCAAGTTGATAGTGCAATTTTCATGCAGATTAGCTTGATATCAATTTGTCTAATTTGTGAACTGAATTATTGGTGAGATATTAATAGGCAAAAGTGAGTGCATCCTCAGTTGTAGTGCTCATCTCTTTCTCATAGAAAAATTATTATTTTTTAATTTGAAAAAGTAAAACCCAACTGATAAACTTGGGTCAAACCATGACTAAAACTTTTTTTTTTGATAATTTATAAACATTATATGAATGGAAGAAGACATAAAATGATACTTTTTAAAAATACATATATTTTTAAAAAGATGCGTATTTAGAAACATTTTTGAAGTAGTTTTCTCCTTTATTGCAGAAAATTCACCTTAAAATATCACAATAAAGAAAATACATTTTAAGATGCTGTGTTTTCAAATATGTTAATTTTTGGAAGGCAACTTGATATCCACATTATGCACAGAGCTTTGTCTCTGAAAATTTGTTTTTTTTTTCCCAAGAGGACTTTTGAATATAGATTGAAACTACACTCTGGAATGAAACATGGTGTAGCAGTTTGGCATTTTATTATGAATTCCAAAAACTAGATATTGGATTATGCTTTAAAACTGGTCTGTTCCTCTGGGCATGATTAAATTATGATTAGGGCTTTGATTGGGCCACATCAGTAGGATGTTGAGTCCCTGCCCCTTGGTGGGCAGGGACTCAGAGACAAAACTACATGGCAGAGCAGAAGTATTAGTTGAAGTTTTGATGTTGGAGTTCTGATGCTGAGTTTTAATGCTGGAGCCCAGAGAAGTAAGCACACAGAAGAGCTGGGACATGAAGGAGGAGAGAAGGCCCAGGGAAAAGAGATGAGGTATTTGCCTGATAGTCTACAGCTGACCTAGTGGAGATAGCAGAGGACCTGAGCCCAGAGACAAGCAATCCCAGGAAGCCTGAACACTCCGAGACATCAACAGCCATCTTGCTCCAACACATGGCAATAGACTGGTGAGGGAAGTAACTCATGCTTTATGGCCAGGTAACTGTAAGCTTGTACCACAAATAAATATCCTTTATAAAAACCAACCAATTTCTGGTATTTTGCATTAGCACACATTTGGCTGACTAATACACATGGATTTGTTTCAAAAGAGATATATGCGATTTCTTTGCATGACTTAGCACAAACTGAGGTTCTGAAATTTATTGGATTGGATAATTTAGACTTAAGATAATTCTTTATTTATCTTCTCTTCATGGGATTGTT
The DNA here is from genome assembly GCA_029593785.1 of Cabassous unicinctus. Taxonomy (NCBI): domain Eukaryota; kingdom Metazoa; phylum Chordata; class Mammalia; order Cingulata; family Chlamyphoridae; genus Cabassous; species Cabassous unicinctus. Next base: position 15,957 of record JAQZBX010042766.1, read on the forward strand.
ATAGTGTACTCATAGGGCAATCATTCCTGCTGGGCATATTGTGAATTTTATTGGAAGAACTGCAAATTTCTATTCCTAAGGTCTTCCAAATTAAGCAATTTTAGAACAAAATTAAACAAAGCAGAATAAAGAGGGCAGAAGCAGAAATGATCACAAATGAAATTTCATTTCTAAAAGATACAGCATAAAGGAAGAGCTAGGAAATGAGCAAGAATCTTCATCAATGGAACACCTAAAGCTAGGCTAGCAAGCTTTTCAGTAATTGGCCCATCTGTAACTAGCATCAAGCTGAAACTTATTCTTTAAACGATAATCTTATTTTTCCTGAACCTTAATTATGCACTCAATAAGTATTACCACAGCATTTCAATTTACTTTAGGGAGTTTTATAAAGGCTCTAATAAATTTCTGTAATTGAACTAAGAGAAGTAAATAATATGAAAAATACTTATTGTGTTGAGCCAAAGAGTGCAAAAGGCATGTCCAGAATGCTGGAGACGTCCTTACTCTGAGAGGGTAAGGACAAATGAAGCAAGAGAGCAAAAATGAGGGAGTCCTTCACAGGGATTCCAGAATGGGGACTTACTTCATAAAGAGTGCTGAGTATTTACCAAGCCATGGGAGGTTATAGTAAGCTGTCTTCTCCTGAAGACACATAATATTATAGTAAGTGAAAATCAAATTGTACAAAAACTAACAAAATCAATATAAGTTAATCAATGAGTATTTAAGATGGGTAAGTTTGAATATAATCAGAGAATATAGAGTACTTAATTTAACTATAAATATAAAATCTTGTTTGGAAGACAGATTAATGTTTTCTTTGGAAATATTCTAAGATATGCACAAACTACTAACTAAAACTAAGGCATTTTCTTCCCTAGTTTCTGACCAAAGAGATATGGATTGATATTTAACATTCTGTTCTGTTTTACTCAATGCTAAAATTTTACTTTATTTATAAACCAATCCCTCAAAGAATCTTTTCATTGCCTCTTTAACAACTTTGTTCCTCAAACTGTAGATGATGGGATTCAGCATGGGAATCACAAGAGTGTAAAATATAGACAGGGTCATATCATGATCTAATGAATAGTTGGAACTTGGTCTCACATACATGAATAGGATAGTCCCATGGTAAGTTGATATTCCAGTTAGGTGAGAGCACAGGTGAAAAAGAACTTCTGCCTCCCTGCAGCAGAATGCATCTTCAGAATGTTGAGAATGAAAGTATAGGAAATCAAGATAATAGGAAGAGTTGTTATCTCAATAAAGCCCACAAGGTAGAAGAATATAAGTTGGTTAATGTGGGTGTCAGAACAAGAAACAGCAAGGAGTGGAGGGATGTCACAAAACACATGCCTAATTTCATTGGATGCACAGAAGGAAAGGCTAAAAGTGGTCCTTGTGTAAAATGTATAACCCAAAATGCTAGCAGCATAGGAAGCAATGGTGAGTGATGCGTAAACTCGGAATGACATGTTAACTGAATATAGGAGTGTGTTGTAGATATTACATAGTGAAGATAAGCCATTGCAGCCAAAAGAAAACACTCTGTAGTCCCAAATGTAACAAAAAGAAACATTTGTGTTGCACATCCAAGAAATGAAAGGGCTTTCTACTAGGCCAGGAAATTGACTAACATTTTGGGGGTCATAACTGAAGAATAGCAGGCATCCAATAACGACAACACACTCAGAAAACAGTACATGGGATTGTGGAGCCGGGAATCTCCAAAGACCAATAAAACCAGTCTCAAATTTCTTCCCTGAGTAAAGAGATCAATTGCTTGAAATAACAAAAATAGTAAGATTTACAACTCAAAATCATCCGTGAAGCCCATCAACATAACATAGTGACTTCAGTCACATTTTTCATCTGAATCCTGTAGGTATCCAAATCAGATGGCAACCCTGACATTTCTATTTCTATTTATAGTTCCTCAAGGGAATATCCTGTGAAAACACTGACCACACAATTACATCCTCATCTTTGTATCCTGGAAGGCATACTGAAATCCAAGATGTTGATTCAATCGGAAATGACAATGTTGGGCCCAAGTGGATGAATTTTCCTGTGCAAATTATTGGAAAAAATAGTACCATTTATTTCTTGGCAAAAGAAGTCTTAAAAATCTCTCAAAATAAGTATTTATTTTCCTGTTCATTTCTGATCAATTTTCTACATTCTTTTCTCATTTTACACTATCTTAAAATTTACAAACAGAAATGATTTTAGAGTATTAAATCCAAAAATGTTATAGTAGAAAGCACAAATCTCAGTTCTAGCTCTATATTTACTACAATATGCATAAAATGCCTTTCCTTAATTGTAATTATAAAGGTGAGCAACCATAGTCACATGACAAGTTTGTATTAAATTTTAACTAGCAGGTGAAAAAATTATGTAATTTCAAAATGTTCCAGATGACTGCAATTTGGGAAAAGTTAGACTCACATTTCAACTTGTCTTTTGGAAAGCCCTTCATACCAAACAGCTTTGTGCTATTTCCTGTCAGTGATGTGGTTCCATTAGTCCTTCAGGAATAGGGGTGAACAGGGCAGCTAAAAGTCTTCTGTTGTTTGATACACTTTTTTGCAAATAAATGATTGATATGTGTGTTTTTTCTATTTTTCTTTCTTGAAATGCATATCAATATATTGCTCATTTTGGCCTTTGCAGATTGTTGTACTATTATTATTGTTGTTTATATTAACTTTATTACAATACTTAGTGTTTCTGTATTCATATATTCACTCTCAGGGCGATATTCGTGTGTCAGTTTTGAGATATGTTTTTACCAAAATGATAGTATGATCATTTTATTATATATTATAGTTGCTCATGTAGTCTCTGTATTATTGTGATATAAATATCACCCAATGATTACTAATTAAATAGTTCTTAAAGCTATTGGTGAAAGAATTTAATCATGATATTTGGCACAAGTAGTGCTTGATTTCTAGTATTCTTCCCAATGCCATCCAACTCTTTCTAATTTAGTGGAGTGTGAAGAATGAACAGTACATGACCAAGAAAAGTTAAAGTGGAACCTGTATGTGAACTGAAAGATTAATGATTGAATACAAAGAAATCCATGATACATAAAATAGGAATAAAATTTTAGCATGTGACCTTCTGTTTTCCATCAATAAATCACAGTTTTTTACATCATCTAATTCATGTTCCCTGTATTTTTCAGGATTTAAAGGGGGAAGCCATGTGCTATGCATTGGGCCAGGCTGCTATCATTGACCTACAAATGGATTTTATCCATAAAATGAAACACACTAATGTTTTGTCATATTGAGATATTCATATCTCAAGAAAGGAATGTGCAAGTCCTTTAAAAATATCATAGAAATGCTTTCAAAGAGCTAGGTTAATGATTCTCTAATACTTAGAAAAATAGCTTCTGAATTATGGAGTTAGAGAAAAAATATGCTCATTTGACTCAGAGAATTCTAGAGTAAATTATATAATCGATCTTAATTCCAATTTCTGAATAAATTAAGACAACTTACATTGTTTCATGAAAATACACACACAATGAAATCTTATAATAATTTCTAATATAATTTAAGTGGTTATGTTAATGAAATGACTTGTAAACCTATCAATTAATAATATAAGTATGGATTAATGTATTGTTTGGGAGTTACAAAAATCCATTTCTATTTTTTAAAAATTCCACAATCTCTCCCTCTACCCCAACTTTTACTCCCTCTGTCTCTTTCACTCTTTTACAATAATCTATGGATATATTCAGATATATTTAGTGAAGAGGTTATGGGGAAAAAAAGGAATGAGGAAGACAGGAAAAAGCACAGTGAAAGGAAATAAAATTAGGCAAGCAAATTTTTAAAAAATGTGTCAGTACATAGTCTACTAAAAGAATCCATTACATGATACATCTTGACAAGCACACACCAGAGAATTTTCAGCAACATTACAACTTTAGCCTTCATTTCACTGGCTGGCAGAGAAGGGACAAGAGTGGTAGAGAAATAGTGTCTGCCTCTATAACCCCATATTACAATGTCTGATTTAACACCTATTGACCATGTGAGCATGGAAAAGTAACTGCATTTTTCCAAAACAAAAAATAACTAATAATGACCAAAATTTTCAGGCTTGTCTTATTAAACTTCATGAATATGATGTCATTGCACAGTGGTTAATGCTGAGGTGCATTGAAATATATGTATTAAATTAGTTTTGATGATATGTGAAGTCTGCATAAAAATAAAATATCACATGTACATTTTCTTTAAAACAAATAAGATGAAGTTATAAAAATCAATGATTTTTATCACAGCATTAAGAAATGAATTGCTCTAAACCAGAAGCTCAATATTTCTTCTTTAAGTTATATATATGACAATAAATATATATATTAAATAGCATAATATTGAGAAGAAAGCCAGCAAATACCAATATTCTATGATTTAAGGGAAAAAAATGATTCATCTTTGTCACTACATTCTGCTAATGGACATGTCAATGAAATAATATATTAAACTTTAATTCTCCTGTAACACTTGACAATATAAATTTCTGGAAATTCTTTGTTGCTTATCTTTTCTGTAGACCAAGAAATTTGTTTACAAATGAATGCAAGTTTTTTAGCAAATCATGTTTCCATATCACTCTAAGTATTTGGAAAAATGTAACAAATATTTAGAGTTTAGCCATTTCAATCAATCTTCACTGCAACATGTATTCCTATTAACTAATATTTCAGGATCATGAAACTGGTTGTGTATATGTGTAGCTGATTTCACTTTAATAGGAGATAGGGGTTAGAAAAAAATATGGATCATGAACTCTAAGAAAAGACATCAATCAAAAAGACTAAAGTAAAACCATTTCCTCAAAAAACATTAAACTTGAGAAGAAGAAAATCTGTGATAGCAGCTACCACATATTATTATTCCTGTTAGGAATTTTGTGGACATTATTTTACATAATCTTTATAGCAATCTGAAAACAAAATAATTTAGTGTCCTCTCATACATGAGAAAATGCATGTCAAGCTTGATTTGTAATTTACCAAGTTCACAAAGCTGGTTAGCATAGACAGGATTCAAACTCAAATTTGTTTGACTCCACACACTAAGCCACTGCACCATATATATAATTCCATTGTGACATTCAAAATTCTGGAATCATTATCACCCAGAAACAATACAAACTATTCCCTCATATATAAAAAGAATTATTTTTTATAAAGTTGTGCAACTTAAAGGACAATGAAATTTTGCAAACAATAATTAATTAAAATGCCTTCTATATCAATTAGATAACTTATGAATTACATTTAAAATTCATTTGTAATCCTGTCAGAAAATAAAATTATTATTATAAGAAAATTGCACACACCAAATGGATGGATGAAAGTTAATTTTCTCTCTTTAGTAATTTCCTTCAGAGTTAAAAAATATTCTTATTTCTACTGCTCCCATGGTATTATTTTCTATCAAGGAAATTAAAGCGAATTTCTTGTTTGCAGCTCTATTGACCTAAGTATGTAGAGAAACCTTCCTATTTTAACAAGTATGCTTCCTAGATGGCATGTTTTTAAATTTTAATACTATTCTGACTAAATTAGAGCACCTCATTATTTAATATGATCCTTATTTAAATTTTAATATACTACATTTCAAAAAGACATGAAATGTAATTTAAACTTATTGGGAATCTCACAGAGAGGATATATTTATGGATAAGAAGTATTAACAGGGGAATTCAGACAGTAGACAAATAATTGTAATATTCTATGTGACAAAAAACATTAGAATATTAGAGGTCTGGTAGAGTTAAAGACCGCATGTTCTGAGTTTTTTATGGACTTCCCTTGTCTTGGGGATCTAATAAATTAATCTACAGACTACTATTTGCCTATATACATAAGAAACTCTTTGAATAATTTTGAAAAATACATTTGT
>JAQZBX010042767.1:0-21901 GCA_029593785.1 Cabassous unicinctus
TTGTTTACATAAATGTTATTTTATATATATATATATATATGTATGTATTTTTAAAGGTGCTAAGATTACCTAAATATTACTCAGAAATTACAGGGATTCCCATGTTCCCCACCTCCCACACCTCCAACAACATCCCACACCACCATCCTTCATCCATGTGACACAACACCCGCAATGGATATACACATCCTGGGGCCTTATCACAGAGCATGGACCACAGTTCACATCATAGACCACCCTCTCTCCCACACAGTTCTGCATGGTATATGCTGATGGAAAATGGCCTACATCCGTCACCGCAACGCCACTCAGGACAACCCCCAAGTCCCCAAAAAGCCCCTGAATTTCAACTGCCCCTCCTCTCCCTGCCCCAAAAACGTCCAGTGGCCACCGGCTCCACCTCACTGTTACAATTTCTTCCATTCCTTGAATCATAATATGTCTACAACAGAACACCACCAAGTCCACTCTAGTCCACAGCTCCTCCCCCAATCCTGAGGGGACTGTTGCCCACTCATTTCTGATGCATCCCAGACCAAAGGGTTTGCTTTATTCTTCAATTACTACTGTTACTAGAAAATATCAATAAACAACTCCTTTTGTAAAAGTGAACATGGTCTAGGACTCAAATTCTACCTCATAATTCTCTACTGTGTTTTTATGAAGGTTATCCATTCCAGGATAACCTAGCATTAATCATAATTTTAAGCTATCTTTGATGACATTGTCCTGTTAAACAGAAACTGACATCAGTATAATAAAAATATGTCAGTGGCAACATGTGAAAATTATGCTTTCTAGTTTACATTTAAAAAAGAGAGAACCATCTAATGATTGAAAACTAATTTCATATTTTTCATGTTTTTTTCCTCTAAAATCTAGCCCTCTATTCTGTCTTTTCAACCAATATCCAGGACAACATTTCTATTGTCTTATATACTTGCACTTGTATATGTTACTACCACTTTAATTTCATCAAATTCAATCTGTGACAAAGATAAATTAGGTTTTAGTTTCTTCATAATTTCTTTCTTATTTTTATTTTGGCCAATATTTGGAATATTTCCTGAGAAGCTCACATTTGAAACCTTTGAATTAACTTTACTTTTCTTCAACTCTATTCTCTTTATTGCAATATTTAATTGATTTGGGGTTCTGTATTCTCAGGGGTTCTGTCTTTTTGTTTTTTATTGCTTGCTTGTTTCATTTTATTGTATCTTTCTTCTTTCCTTTGTTATACTTTGTTCCATGTATAATAATAACATACTTGGCAATATTTATTGAATACTGACTAAATATCCAACAATGTACTCATAAATTATATACATTATTTCATTTTATCATTACTACTCTTCTTATATGTGAGTAATATTATTATCACCATTTTGCAAAGGAGGAAACAGAAACATGGGCATTTAGGAAACTAAAACCCAAATATCTAAATGCATTATGACTATGACCCATACACTATGTTTTGGAGGAACAATATTTTTCTCAGAAAACAACAACAACAACAAAACCAAAAAAACTAGCTCCTGGGATTCCATGTGATAGAAAAATGGCAGCTTCTTCCTCTTTTCCCCAATTTAGGCCATCAGTATCAGGCAATTTATCATAGCCTACACTTGAGTAGAAAAGCACCAATATACGTGAGAAAATACAAAGTTTCTGTAAAGAGGATGACACTATCATAGCACTGAAAAGTTTAATTAAAAATATGTCTGTTTCATTTAAGGATAAAGATACATTTCAGTAAAAATTTATATAGCTGCTTTTTGATCTGAAATGATTTCGAGCTGACCCATTGTATTTTAAGTGCTGAACAACAGAATATAATTGGTAAAGCTTATCTGGTACTTAAAACATAGCGAAATATAGGAATCCAGAGTAAGCAGGAATAGACTCTTCCTTTTACAATGCATTCACTTTGAAAAGTAGGAGAAAATCCAATTTAGCATACTGAGATATAATTTTAACTCTTTAGATGGCCTGACTGCATTTTTGCAGTGGTACAGTTTCAAGAAGTAGACAAATTATTTCCTAAAATATCCCAGTTAAATGGACAATTATTAGCAAAATCATTTAAATCGACTGTGACCAATTTAAAAGCCAAGGAAAGTAAATCTACTGAGGTCAAGGCTCATATTTTTTACTTGTTTTATCCCCTAAAATCTTCAGATAATTCCAACACACACACACACACATATGCACAGTTAAAGGATAACTCTAAAATCTTAGTTAGAAAATGCTTTCCTATAAATGTAATTGCTTAAATGTTTCAAAGAGATGAAGAAATAGAACCTATGAAATTATGGAAACAAAATGTGGGCATGAAGGTGTATTTGTATATTAACTTGTCTTTTTAATCACTGCTTTAATTATTGATGTCCTTATTAGCAAGGCTGGCCTGAGAAAATATACTCAAATTTCTATCAACTAACTTTCATTTAGTTATGAATATTCAAAATATTAACTTATTTTTACAAGCAAAAGACATCATGAAACATCCTAGATTTTGAATTACTTGCATAATTAACCCTCCCATGTTTCATTAAATTAATGTATTGTTGTCCTCATTCAATTTATAGTTACTTAGAATAAGAAACTTAAACTTAATTAACACTTAGAAATGAAATATTTGGATTTGAAAGTAAAAGTAGAATCATAACCTTGTATAGTATTATGTGATAGACTGTAAAATGTTGCTTTAGACTGTGACTACCACCCACTATAGGGTGTACTTACTGTGTGGTTTGCAGAGATGGTTTAAGTCCATTTAAAGGGGCACAGAAAGAAAGGACATCCAGAACACTGAGAAATGACTTCTAATTATCTGCTGCCTCATATACATCACAGTACAGTTGCATTCAGAGGCGACTGGAGCATAATTCAGCCTTGGAGTTAAGTGTATGATTCATCTCTAGGGCATAAGCTTGGAGAAGTTGGTTATGACTCTGAAAAGCAGAGGAAAATCTGGCTCTGCCTCAAGTATTACTATATCACCTCCTTTTAGTAATTGGCAGAAAAAGTATCAAGCCTCAAGAATTATTTATGCTTTTAGTTTTCATAGAAAATTAAATGTTTCTTTGTTAAATTAATTATAACTATAATTTTTTTCTATGCAATCCCAAATCAAACCCAATGAATTTTCCATCTATTATTTATTCAAGTTACACAAGAACAACCTTTTATTAACATGTTACTCAGTCTTTACAATTGAGATAAAACAACTTAGCAATCCCTTAAGATGTTCCACTTAATGACAGTCTGCCTACATAGAACTATAAGCCTATTTCATTGAAGAATTCTTTGTTTAATTTAAGCATCATAGTGTAATATTGACCTGTGAATGCATACAGACCACAAGCTATGACAGTGAGCTCTGGAGGCAGACAAACTGAATTTGAATTATTTCCTAAAGTACTTTCAGCTCTATGACCTTGATGAAGATCTTTTATACATTTGCAAAATGGGACAAAATTGATTCTCTACACCATAGGCTAACTGTGAGAATTAAATTCATAATGAATACTAATTGCTTACCTCAGGAAATTGGGAAATAGACCTTTTACTGTTTCTCTTGACTGCTTCCTGCCGGTGCCCCACCTCCCCCTTTCCTAGTTCCATGTAGTATCATGTCATGAGGTGTGGAATGTTGCTTCCTGAACTACTACAGGAATGTCTGAATGTTGCATCCTGGAAGTAAAGGACAGTTTGCTCACCACAGATTGAAACTTAACCAAAAAGATACGGCAGGCAAGGATGAGCTACACATAAAAATTTCTCTCTTTTCTCTCTTCCATTGGGGATATTCTTGGATGATATTCTTTTTTGCAATCCTTCATGGGAAGTCCCCAATTCTCAGTAACCACACCTTCTGAGAAACCTGCCAAGTTTTTACTGGCAACTTCAGGAGCAGGCACCAACAGGGTAATAAATCACATCATATTGCTTGAAGTCTTTCCCTGCCTCATTTCTCTTTCACATCTACCATCATCAACCTAAGATTGTACCTTCCAAATAATGGCTCCTTTCTGGAGAGAGGATCCAAATTAAGACACATGATATTTATTTATATGTATTAGGAATTATTTCTATGTATTAGGAATTATTATTAGTTATCAGTTTATTTTGATTTTTTGAAGTGGGAGAATGTATGGAGCTAGAAATTATAGAACATTTCTCTTTATTACCAAATTAATCAATTATTTTTAAAAATTAATGTGGTATTAGACTGATAGTTGCCCCCAAACTGTGATTTATTTAGGATAGCTATGTATTAATTGAATCTTTGTTTTGTGTTTTACTGTGGCCCAGCTCACCAATAGTGTTCAGTATTAGTTCCTATTTAAAGGAAACATGGAGGATTCGTTTCTCCTTTTGGCTTCAATATGTCTTATTTGCACACTTGTGTTGAGGATAATAGTTTGCTTTAAGCCATTGGCAGCAGTTACTTTATGGACTCAAATCATAGAATATAGAATTTGAAGAGGGGAAGATGGAAAGCTCTTACATGGATTGTAGTTTTTTATAAATATATTTAGAGTTGGAAGTTTATATTCCTATGTTCTGATTTCCACATTTTCTTCAGTTAAATCTAAATGTGGAATTTTCCCATCTGAAGAGAAATGATGACAGAAGGAAACAAGGAACTATATTAAGGAATAAAAACCAGTAAGTATAAAGTATAAATAGTCAGATAATTAGAGATGAATCTTGACAAAATGAAACAATAAGTGCAATGTTTTCAGTAGTTTAAAATATGGGTAGAACTAAGATGATTCATAGCAATAACACACAGTATGAAATTGAGTAAATATATTTTAAATGTCTTCTGATTCTAACAATATTGGGTGAAGTGGTAAAGACAATTTCTATTTGATAGAAAAATTCAAATATAAAAGCATGATATATATACTATAACCCCTAACAATATAGTGTAAGAATGTAACTAATAATCCAAATGAAGGGAAAAATAACAGTAAAACATTTCATTAATTCTAAGAAAGTGGAAGGGAGGAAATAAAAAAAAAAAAAGAAACAAATGAGTCTAATAGAAAATATAATTAGATGGTAGATAAAAACACCAGCTATTTCATTAATTATCTTAAATGTAAATGCATTAAATACTTCCATAGCAGCTAAGATGATCAGATATATATGTTCCTTATAAGCAGCACACTTTGAACAAAATAGCACAGAATAACTGAAGATTTGAAAAATGTATAATGTGAAATATCAATAATAAACAAAAAAGAGGATGTAGCTATGCTAATTTAAAAAAAATAAATTTTAAGGAATGAAGACTTATTAGAGATAAAGAGGGATAATTCATAAAATTAAAGCAGATAATCCAATAGGAAATTTTCTCAATCTGAATCTATATGCACTCAATTGCTTAGCTTTACATATTTATAAGGTGAGTAGAAAATAGTGGAGTAAAGATCTTTGAGTTAGCCCCTCCTTAAAAGAAAAGAAAAACTGGCAAAATAGAAAAATGAAAAAATCATTTTTTTTCCAAATCTATGCAAACTAAGAGCTTGCAGCAACCCAGGGAGTGTTTAGTCAAGAAAAACAGCTGAACCTTGGCAAGAATAGAGATCTTTGGAACATTTTAATTACCCTAGTCCTATTCCTTTTTCCCCCAGCTAAGCAGGCAGCCTTGAAAAATATCAGCACAAATTACTGATACCGGAAGGAGGAGAAGAGAGCTGGATCTCTTTAAAGTTTCATTCCAAAGAACAGTCATTATTTGAGCTGTCAGGTGGCACCTTGGAATAACCCACTAGAATGGCTTGTCTTTATTTGGTCTCATGTGAACTCTCCCAGTACTAAAAGTTTCTCCCTGTAGCTCATTTGTTTAATGTTTTAAGCATCACAGCTGCCTGAGGCAATGAATAATGGGTCAAACAATAGACTAACCAAAAAGATAAGGAAGGAGACTTCCATAGGGGCTTTGCAAATCTCTAAAAACTCCTGGAAATCTGCAAGGACATATGTATGCATTGGGCTGGGTACATGCTCAGGAAAGATTGGAGAAGTCCCTATGCGCTCACTTATGACTGACTGAGGCTCTGCACAAACACGAAGTGAAGGCGAAAAGAGATTTATGAACTACTTGGTTGAGTAGTGAAGGAATGCCCCAATATGTACTCAGAGCCTCTCCAGAAAGACTGGGAGATTTATTGATTCCAGGTATTGACTTAGTAGCTGACTACTAAGCTACCACCATAGAGAATTCAGTGGTCACTCATAAGAAAGGTACGGAATGAATGTAATCAGTTTTAAAAAATTAGCCAAATCAACAAGCAATACCAACTAAAACAAGAAGCAACATCAACAAAGACTGGGGAGTGGGAGAATGTGATTTCTAGAGTGGCCATAATATATTATTGAAATGTCCAGTTTTCAACAAAAAAACTATGAGACATGAAAGAAACAAGAAAGTATGATCCATACACAGGAAAGTAAAAGCAACCAATAGGAAATGTCCCTGAGGAAGCCTAGATGTTGGACTTACTAGACAAAGACTTTAAATTAGCTATTTTAATTATGTTCAAAGAGCTAAAGGAAACGGCATCCAAAGAATCGAAGGAAAGCGTATGAGATTAATGATTCATCAAATAGACAATATCAAGAAAAAGGTAGAAACTATAAAGAATAACCAAATAGAAATTCTGGTGTTGAAAGTATACTGAAAAATTCAGTAAGGATACAAATCTGAACATTATAGTTAAAATTTTTTGACCAAAGTGATATATAATGGATCTTGCCCTCAATGATGAAATACTTCATATATTCATCAACTGTTCATGGACAATTTACTATAACCAGTAAATCCTGAGCCATAAAGAAAGCCCCAACAAATATGAAAATGTTGAAATACTTTAGAATTTATCCTGGACCACCATGCATTATATCAGAAATTATTTACTAAAAGATAACTAAAAAAAAATACTAGTGCATAGAAATTTAAAATATGCACTTCAAAAAAAATTGAAATATAAAAGAAAAAATAAAATTTTGGTTAAGATCAGCAGTCCAAGCCAGATATTTTATATGGTTTCATAATAAATAATGATATGAAAATTCACACTTCTTTAAGGGAAATTTATAAACTTAAGGCATATATTAGAAAACAACAAAATGTGAAACTGGTTAACCTAAGCACTTCCAAAAAGCAACTAGAAAACAAACAGCAAATAACCATCCCTCCTCTCAAAAACAGATGGCAAAAATATTAGTAGATAAGAAGAAAATTTTACTGAAATAGAACATAACCAAACAATAGAAGAAAATAAAGTCAAAAGTTTGTTCTTTGAAAAGATCAAATAAAATAGAAATAAAAAGAGAGAGAAAAACACAATTTAATCCAATCAGGAAAGTTAAAGGGGACATTGCTAGGAGTTCTACTTTAAAAAAAATGATAATAAAAGAATACTGTGGAAAGGTTTGTGCCAAGAAACTTGATTACATAGAGACAATGAACAAATTCTTTGAGAAAACAAGTTATATTATCTGCCTCAAGAAGAAATTAAAAGTTTGAGTACTTTGATGTTTCTTAAAGATAAATCTTTATCTAATAAAGTTTAAAGACCTGTTATTAAAACCTTCACACAAAGGAAACTTCTGGCTCAGATAGATTCACCAGTGAATACCCCACATGTATTAAAAATAAATAACAGTCTTGTTCAAGATTTTCCATGAAATACAAAAAATGGGAACATTTCTTAACAATTGTTAAAACCAGCAAAAACTTGATGTCAAAGATACAAGCAAATTATAATACAGGGAATTCATTTCAATCTCTTTTTTATACATAAATTACCAATAGTTAATATATTAGGAAACCACATTCAGTTACATATTTTTTAAAAACGGTAATCTTCACAATCAAGCAAGATTTATATGTTATAAAAGGGAGTTTTCATTCTAAGCAGGGTATTGCGATTCTCTTAATAGACCAAAAGATAAACATGAAAATAAATTAATATGTGATATATACAGTAAAAGCTTTGACAAAATGCAAAGCCATTTAATAGACAAGACTAGAAGGTGAGATTAAAAAAATAATAAGAATTGGTGGTAGGGTATGGTATGAGAGCACTTTATGATGTTATGTATGTTTGCTTTCTAAGTTCACAAAAATTGCTATACACTTATTGTTTAAGTATGTTCATGTAGGCGTGAGATACTTCAAAAAATTTAAAAAAAAAAAGATTGAAAGAAGGAGGGCCGCCATATTGATGTCTATTCAAAGTCGTACTAAACATCCTGCCAGCATAATAAGATAATGTGTTAGAAAAGAAAAAAAAAAAATACATCGTTATTTGTAGATAAAATTAGTACGTGCCTAGACATTACAAAAATATCCGTAAACTATTAGAAATAAATTATTAGTGGTTTATTTTGATTTTTATTACACAAATTTTGAAATTTATTTAATAATTCTAGTGATTTAGTGTTCGAGTTTCGTATCTGGTTTTATTATTATTTGTTTCCTCTTGTCTCCTTTTTTCAGCTTCCTTTTTTCTAAATTTTGAATTATTTTATTATTTATTTTTATTGACATAGGTTTAATTTGAATATTCTTGATCATTACTTTAATAATATAATAGTTTCCTATTTCAGTGTTATCATTATCTTTTCATTAAAAGTTTCCCCCTAGAAATTTTAAAAATAATTTCCACATGAAAATGCATTGTATTAAATTTTTTTTATTAATTATCAGTTTTATGTTTTCTATACTCAAATACTGAGTTCTGTACTAGTTCTACTTTGTGCAAGTAATTTTTCTCTTGAAAATATTTCTTTTGCAGTTGAAAATAATTTTTTCCCTATATTTTCAAAGTTTAAACTTTGATATGTATTTATAAAGCTACCTTATCAATTATATTGTTCAGAGTTTCTCTATACTTGTGTTCTTATCCATATGAAATGTCTTGGGATTAGAGTAATAATTTAAGGTTCCTAGTTTGTGTTGGTTTTGTCTGCCTATCTATTTCACCCTTTATTTGTTGTAGTTTCTGCTTTACAGATTTTGTTGCTATGTTATATGTTGTATATGTATACAGCACTGCTATACCTTCATAGTGATTTGTGGCCTTTAACACCATGAATCTGTCTCATTTAAAGCTTTGGAAGCTAAATTTTTCCTCTCCTGATAAACCTCTACTTTTTTTATTTGTATTTGGTATATATTTTGTTGATCACTTAATTTTCACCTTTATAAATCAATTTTTTAAGATTTATCACTTGCATAAAGCACATAAACAAATATGTTTCAAAATATTTAAAACTGGAGAATCCTAAGGAGAAAATAACCCAGTATAACAAAACTACAATTGAAAAGTGCAATTCAATATAGGTTTTTAAAATAAATGAACAACATGGTTGGATATATTGAAAAGTCACTGGTAAATCTGACCCAGAATGATCAGACAGATCCAAGTAAGCTAGTAGACTAAAAACAAACACAAACAACAAAACCGGTCAGTTTCTAGGAAAATGAAATTTACAAAGGAGAAAATATTTTAAGAATCCAAAGGATACTGAAACTGTGGGCAGGAAAAAAAACAGTTTATGAAGATATTGTAATTTATGTTAACTGAGGGATTTATAACATTGCTGTGACCAAAGCCTTCCATGACCCTCACTTAGAGCCAGTTTGTTTAGCTTATTTCCATTCCTTTACTTGTTATCTTATGTTAACTCAGAGATTTATAATATTGCTATAACCAAGTGCTCATCTCTTATTTGCAGTCCTCTTTATGCTTATCCCAGCTGGTTTTTGTCAGTTTTCAAGGGTTTCTCAGGCCAGTGCTTGCACAGGCCCTATTGTCCATAACAGAAACATAACCAATCAATATCTGCCAGCTTAAATAATGTCACTATCTCTACCTCCCTTTGTTTAAATTCCATAAAAACTCTAAACTCTTTAGACTTAGAAAGACAGATTTGAGCCAGGGGGAGGGGATAGGGACGAGAGCAGTTCCTTTCTCCCTGCAGGTCAACCTTGCTTTAAAGCTCTTTCTTTTCTCAAAATCCCAATGTCATGGCATTGACTTCTCTGCACACTGGGCTAACAAACCCGTTTGCTTGGTAATGCTATAGGTTCAATACTATCTATCTATATTGAGTTTCTTATGTGGAATATATTCTCAGATCAAAGCTATATGTGTACATATATATGTGTATGTATATATGTGTATGTACATATGTATATACACAATCCTCTAAGACTCTAAAATCAAGCAATTAATGAAATCTAAATGTAAATGGATGATATGGGTGTTTTTTAATTAACCAAATGGTTACTCAAATGTTGAAACAATCAAATCGTATTAGTCACTCAAAATTTCTTTTACAGCTCATCCTAAAATGGTAGTTGAGTACTAGCATTCTTCAGTTCAAAAAAGATATATTAAATGTGTTCTATGTTACAGCCACTGAGCCATAACACTAGGGATACAAAATGAATAAGACACCCTGAAAAATCTTTAGGATTTAATTTTCTTAAATTCTCCTAATAAATTATTTGTAGCATTCAGTTCCATTGTATTTAGTCACTACTATTAACCCTATTATATAATTTAACTTATTCCAACTATAATCTCTTTTATGTTAGCAGCACAAATATATGTAGTTGTTTTTAGATAAAATGATTGAGCTGAAAGAAATTCACATATTAATAGTATAATGATATTTGTATTATAATAGAACAATGTGTAGGAGAATGATCTACAACTTCCTACTGCCTGTTTGGAGTGCCAAAACTTTTCAAGTCTTCTCTGGGAGAGGGAACACAATGAAAGAGCTGAAGATCTTAGAGGAATGTGGGTGGAGAGAAGGAGGAGATGACAATAGAAAGTATTTGTTCCTAAAGGGCAAAGGAAAGACATTGGTGCCTTCAGAGAAATTCTTAGTATTTTTCCCAAGGAATTGATGGCAAGCAATATTCTACTGGCAAGTATAATATGTTTTGTTGCAACTTTGTTAAACAGACTTAAGTATCTGAAGTTGTAACTAAATGTAAAAATTTAAAGACACACCATTTACCTTATGGCTCAGCTTTTCTAGTTAGTCCCAAATTCCTTTTTCTTGCCCAATGAGAGTCAGAATGGAGGAAAAAAAATTAGGAAAATTTGTTGAGGGGAACTGAGGAAGTGGTGAGGAAAGTCTTTCCATTATTTTTATAATGTCCCCATTTTAATAGTTCTCAAATATTTTTTTTGTCTTTATCATCCTTATAATAATTGCAGACTTTTCTATTAGTGGGAGCTCTTAAGATAATCTATCAACATTCCCATAACTTTTATTATGATAAGAAAGCTACAGATTTTAGAATACATTTTTCTCTATACTGGAATACCTATGTTGTTGAGTAATGTGAGTTAGATAAGCTAGTTATAAATACATATGTGCATGTATATGTGTGTGTGTATGCACATTGTAAATGATCACATCTATTCAGCCATCTGTTCCTTAAATATTAGGACTTTTGAACAGTTTCAACATCTGTGTGTTCACATATATTTTTGTATACTTCTCTTAAAATGCTGACAAAAGCAGAAAACAAAAAGATAAACCAACGAAACTTCAAAGGAATTTGCTTTTTGAATTGATATAGATTTCTCTCCTGTTTCTAAAATATATCTGTTGTTGTCTTGGTGAAATTCTAAAACTTATCAAAATCTTTTAGAACAAAAATGCATTTAAATTAAATTTTAAATGTTTTATAAATTCATAAATTTATTTTCAATCATATCCACCCAGTTGAAGTAGATTTTTCACTGTTAGTGAGATTATTTGCCATAAGCAATACAGAGCTGTACAGATTTTTTTTTTTAATTCACTGCTAACAGATCTTAGAGAATTAAGCCAGTGATTTACTGTGCCTATATTTTTTCTTGTCATGGAAATATTGTGTACAACAAACACATACATGCCAGGGAATAAAAAAGTTACTGAGACCAGTATCTCTCAAGAGACAACCAAATACATATAGATTTCTCTCCATATTTGCAAATTACCAAAATGAAAAAAATCAGGAAAAGGAAGAAAGGAAAGAAGTAAGTGAAGCAAGAAGGAAAATTATAGAGAGACTGTGAGAAAAGGAGGGAGGGTGGAAGAGAAAGAGAGAGAGAAGAGTACAAATGATTCAGAATGTTAGAAAAGGAAAGAGACTGAAGGAAAAGGACATAAAGGAAATTAAAGAAATTAAAGGAACTGAAACAATTACCCAGATAACTCATATCAGGAAAAAAAGCATTTTGACTTAAAAAAAAGAGTTAACAGTTCATGTAAAAATATGTATGCCTTAAGAAATCTTGGAAATAGCCTGCTTTGCATGTGTGGACACAATCTTGATATTAGATTACAGGGAAAATGGGAAATACACAATTTTGAGAGTAATGTAACATTATAATTTCCTGTTATATAGAACATAGAATAAATGTTCTTAATGTCCTATCCTGGTTATTTGCCACTTGGCTGTTAGAGAATTACAAGGTAAATGCAGTGAGATATCAATAAGCTTTCATGTGAGACAAAAAATAGGGAGAAAATATAGATCATTATCTGAGAATATTATTATGAGTATTGTCATTGAGCTTGAAGTGTACACCTTCTTGAGAGCAGATATAATCTCTCAAGTGTTCTGCACAATTATTTGTATACTGTAAATATTCATCTCTTAATTGTTGATAATTATAGTAATATCTAAGGGAACTGCAGGGTGGACAATGATATTCTACCATAAACAGCAGTTGAACAATAGCCTCACTCTGAAGAATGAAAAAGCCTTTTGAAGCATTTGAACAGTGCAGCAAGTCTTTAGCTATTTTCGATAAGTAAATCATCATTGTTAGCCTTTGGGAAGTTCATCGCTCATCACAGATTTCCAAAGAACTGTGTGTGTTTAGCCACGGTTTTATAACATGAAATTATTGTAATAGAGTGCATAATCTTGTTAAGCAGAGACTTTCAGGGGCCCTGGAAACCTCTGCTTGGGACACTTAAGGGAAGTTAATTTACTGCTGGGAGAAGAAAAGAGGCTCTGACATGGGATCCTCCAGCATCACCAGAATCCTAATATTTTTCAATCTTTTTGTATCCTTTATTGTTAAAATAAGCTACATATCGTGGAAGTTTTGGTTACGTTTACATCCTGCAGGACTCAATAAGATGATATCCCCAGGGTGCAATATGGGACTGCTTCTTTCATCCAGGAAGTTTTATGAGGCAGAGTCTTAGGATTCCATAAAGAAGGGCTCAACAACGTTTTTCTCCTTTCAGTTCTGATTTTTTTATTATCAGTTTCTAGTTTTGGGTTAACTCTTGGTCATAGATTATGGCAAGGTTGTAGTATTTTATGGCTTCCTGGGTCTTCTTATGTATACTAGTATAATGTTGTAAGCTGTTGCAATGAAAATCACAAATGATATATATCAGTCAAAACTTCCCCCCTTAAACTTTAATTGTAGTGGATTATCCTTCCAAGTGTTTGGGCTAGATAGAGGAAATGATCTGAAGATGGTCTTTCTTTTCATCTTTTAACTACTCACCAAAACTAACCTCTCTATCTATACCATTCCCAGGGTTGTGAGTGGAAAATAGCTTCTTCTTTTGAATGTTTCTGACTCTTCCTGAGCACCTTAATTTGGTTGTCATCTGATTTTGGGAATTTATCTTTATTAACTTCATTCTTAATAATAAAGTTTTTGCTTTCTGTTATTATTTTTCTGTATTGATTAGGAGTCATAGAATTAACAAAGGTGAACTTACGCATTTCAAATAAAACTTTGCTTGGTTTTATGCATTGTCAAGGCTGTAAGATTCCATTAGCTATCAATTTAATAACATCTAGGAAATTAACTGCTTAGCCCTTAATTCTAAATGGAATGTCCTAGCAGAATGATTTGAACTGGTAGAATTGTCTTTAATTGCTAACCACAATACATAAAGGGTCTCTTGAGCATGCTCTGATATTGGGTTTAAATATTCTTTATGCTTTGTCATGACTTACATATAACTCTTTTAAAAATATTTACAGGAATATGATTTCATAATATCAAAATTAGAAGTTAAAGCCTAAGTACCATGATTATGCAATTAATCTTTGCTATTATCACGGTGATATTTTAAAACAAATTTTTACCAAGAAAAGAATCTTCCATTTTAATAAAAGAAATTTAACCAGCATTATTTGTATCCATTTTGTTACTTTCTCTCAGCCTTTGCAACTGATATTTTTAGAGCAATCTCATAATTTTGTGACTCTAAAAACTAGCCATAAATGAACCCTGAGACAATATTACTGTTATTAAAAGAGAAGGAGGTCAAATATTTATGAATTCTAGAAGTGGTCTATTTTTCCATTTAGGCATCTAACTTAAATCTTTGTCAGAGGTGTATGCTGGAAAGTTTAAAACAATACCAAAGAAAGTAGATGAAAATATGGGAAATATGCTTAAAAGATAAAATTTGGTGGTGTGTAAATATAGCAAGCATAATAATTAAATTCTGAAGAGTAGTTAATATATGACAGCTTCTTCATTTATGCAGCTTTTGTCAAGTTAGACAAGCATGAAAATAATGATTTGCCTTCACTTTATTTGTTATGAGCCCCCTGGCTTGAATACATTCAAAGACATTCCAATCCTAGAAATATATAGATGAGTGAAAAAAAGAAGCTAATAGAAAAAAGCAATATGAGAGATTAAGTGACTGGATAGATTGACTAATGAAAAAGGATTAAAATATACCAAATTTTGCTTCAGAAATTGATGCGGTCATGGTTTTTCGATTCTTTTGAAATCAGCTTTATAGAGAACTGGATAACATGGAAGGCGATAGAATGGTCTATATTATTTCTATTGAAGGATGCACTGTAGGAAAAGAAAGGAAAAAAACATTAAATGGAAGGCTGTACAATCTATTATACTGTTCTTTGGCCAACAGTAGCCCTAGTTCCTTATACTTGGCATACATAATAAAGGAAAATATGTTTTCTCTAATTTTTTCTATGATTATGTGAACTTTATGGTAAGTAAAGTACTTGGATTTTAGTTTGTTTTTAAATATTGGAATAAAGGAGGAATTTAAAGGCAAAATTACTTGAGTAAAATTGACCTGTGATATCTACATTTTAAAATCTAAGAACCCTATATTAAACTCTGAACTATGCTCATAGCTTTTAACCTGAATGTAGATTGAGAATGGCCATTTATTTCAGATATTAGTATATTTCTTGATGATTGATATCTTATTCTTACCTCTTCTGGGCTTTAAATTCTGGGTTTTGAGTATTAAGCTCCAAACTTCCTTCCTTGTTCACAATCCAGATTTTGACACTGGGATCTTTCATTTTGCGCTTTTGCCCAGATTCCTACCTAATCCTAAATTTCTCTATTGATCTGTTTATTTTTTTGACATATATCAATGGTCACTACCTTCTTGGCACATTGAGTTAAGACACTTTTGATTGTAAAGAAAGGGCCTGACCATTTAGTGATGTATGCCATGGTTTGGTGGAAGGATATGACAATTATTAAGGCATGAATTAGCCATTCTTGACCATATTGCAGATGATTACAAAGCACATTCTCCTATCATATTTATAGGACTCTTGTCTCTAGGAATTTTTTCTGCCTAATCAGCTATAGCACAAAATTTTATTTATCTTACTCTGTACTTGACATTGTCACTTGGATATTTATAAAATGCCTTAAACATAACATTTCTTCAAAAGGACTATTTTTCCCTTTCTAGTCATGCTCCCCCTATGTATTTGTAGCACCAAACACAGTACATGACAAGAGTAATGATCTTAATAAATAAGAACTAAATAAATGAATGAAAAATATGAGTGGGTTCCAGTTTTTTCACCATTAGAATGAGGGAGTTCACATGGATTTCTGATTCTCAATCTTAGATTGTGTGTAAAATTAATGTGAATAATCAAGATACTAATAATACAAAATGGCACTATGAGCATTGCAATGGAACATAGTAGACTCATTTTCTAAATTGGGTTCAAATAGGAGGATCCAAAGAGGTCATATCCCAGGAAGGAGATGGTGTTCAGCTGGGAGAAGACACAAGCCAGGAAGTGGCTTGTGGTAGAAATTCTTATAATTATGACATTGAGAAAATGATTGAGGCTCCAAGATGGTGGAGAAATGAGAGAATAGCAGCTAAGGCTAGAGAAAAATATCAATATTTTCTCTGAACCTCAAGATGAAGTACAATATAAGTTATAAAGTTATAATTAAAGAATAGAGATTTCTAGGGATTAATCAAAAGATTCATAACCTTTCTCATTCACTTCTCCCAACTGTACATGCATACTTTCATGTCTAGGTAACTTTGAAGAAATAAATTGTAATGCATTGAATTTGGATGTGAGCATTTCTTGGTATTTTGAAATTACCTCCAGCAGTTCCAGTTCCACGATAGTTATATAAACCTTCTGCACCCATCCACTTTGCTGATTAAAACTGTAAACTCTGGACTATATTCATAAAAACTACACGTAGACCCTGAAAATTAAACTACAGGAAGAGTGTAGATAAAAGGTAAAATTTGGAGAAATGACCCATTCAGGCATGAAATTTCCAGTTTTTTCTTCTTTCCTTTCACTCCTTTTTCTAAGGGTGCTCCCCAATCATAGAGCAGCACAGATATAGGTGACTAAGACTGTGATGGAAGTCCTGCCATCTTTCTGTCCAAAGGATCTGGGAAAGGAGACACTGAGGAAATTCCAAGAGGGGAGAGAAATAAAAAGTATACCCTAATGCTATGTATGAAACTACATTGTCTTAGCCTTGGCCCAGAACCATTCCTGCATGGGGCAGAACCAATCAGTGTAGCAAAGGCTTTGAAGAATTACCTGGGAAATGAACCACCCACTCAATTCTCAGACTAAGCCCTAAACTTTGCATGTGTGGGGCAAACACAATACAGCAAAGGAAGAGTTTGGGGAACTCAATAGAGATTTGAAATACCTACAAAAGCCTCTGCCTAACCACTGAATCATACGTACATACAGCATACACAAACTAGCATAGCAAAGGCTCAGAAACTGAAATGAGAGTTCAACTACTGTTCACAGAATGTGAGAGAGAACTTATGGTCTGAACCTAACCTTGGCGATGGACTGCCAAAACAAAAACGCTAGCATTCTTCAGAGACTTATCATGGAACATAGAATTTACAAAACATAACCTTCATGTATTCAGGATTAAAAACAAAATTACTCAACATACAAAGAATGAAGAAAATGTGATTCATTATCAAGAAAATGACAATCAACAGATAAAAAAAATAAGGTAGCCAACAATATATTGGAGCTAACAGACTATGATATTAACACAGTTATTATGACTATGATTGTAACTATGCTCCATGAAATAAAAAGAAAGTAGAATTTTAATGGGTGAAAAGATAGCACATATCTTTTGCAGAGAAAAAGAAACCATAAAAAAAGAAAGAAAAAAAAACCAGATGGAAACTGTAGAACTGGAATGTTTAATATCACAATTAAGACATCACTTAATGCTCTCAATAGCAGAATGGATTTGACAGCAAACCCAATTAGTGGAGATAAAGGTAAGTGAACAGAAATTATTTAATCTGAAAAGAGAGTAAAAAAATAAATAAAAAACTCTCAGGGATTTGTGGTACAACACCAAATGTCTCATATATGTATGTTTGGAGTTTCAGAAGTCCAACAGAAACAATTTATTTGAATTGATAATGGCAAAACTATGTCAAATTTGGTAAAAATACATGCATTTATAAATTCAAGAAGCTCAGTAAATCACAAACAACAAAACTTCAAATCAAACTACACCAGAACACATGATCAAGAAGCTATTGAAAATCAAGGGAAAAGAAATAAAACTTGAAAGACCATAGAAGAAAAAAATGAATAGAGGGGAATAAGGATTCAAATGACTGCAGATTTTTTTCCTTTGGAAATCAGGGAAGTCAGATGATAATGGAAATACATCTTTAAAGTGCTAAAAGGAAAAAAAAATGTCAAGAGATAATTGTGTATCCCATATAAGGAAGTTGAAATACAGACATTTTAAGATGAATGAAAATTAAGACAATTTGTCAGCTGCAATCCTACTGTCCAAAAAATTCTAAACAATGTTTTACTAACTGAGGAAAATGATACAAGAGAGAAATGTGGGTCTTCAGGAATGAAGAAAGAGTATCATAAATGGCTAACATATGGATAAATGTAAATGATTACTTTTTCTTATTAAAGTTCTTTTAAATAGTCAGAGCTTTTACAAAAACAAAAAAAAATAAAATATATGTGAATTCTTGACACAAAAAGTATAATATTGCTGAAATTTGAATTGTATGTACCTGAAATATAAATGAAAAACATAAAGAACATCAGAAGGGACAGTGATTTTATACTGTAAGAGAAGTACATTTTACAAGAAATAGAATATCAGTAACTCTAAGTGAACTGTAAATGTTTAGTTAGGTATAATGTAATCCTAAGAGAAAACACCAAAAATACTGTAACGGATATAGCTATTAAGTCATTATATAAATTCAAGTGGAGTCTTAAAATATCCACATAATCTCAGAAAAAGAAGGAAAAGGGAAACAAAACAACACAAAACCAAAGGGGACAAAAAGGAAACAAATATTAATAGGATAGAACTAAATCTAACTATATTAATAGTTATAATAAATCTTAAGGACTCACATGATCCAATTAAAAAACTATGATTGTGAATATGAATACAAAGCAAAACCCAATAATGTGCTTCTATAAAAG
Source organism: Cabassous unicinctus (assembly GCA_029593785.1). Taxonomy (NCBI): domain Eukaryota; kingdom Metazoa; phylum Chordata; class Mammalia; order Cingulata; family Chlamyphoridae; genus Cabassous; species Cabassous unicinctus. Next base: position 18,806 of record JAQZBX010042767.1, read on the forward strand.
ACAAACTTTAAATGTAAAAACATGGATAGGTTGAAAGTATAAAGGAATGTCATGCTAAGAGTAAACCTAAGAAGCCTGGGATGGCTATTTTAAGATCTGATAAAATAGACTTTAAAGTAATGACAAGTACAGAGATAAAAAGTGACGTTCCATAATGATTAAAGAAAAACTTTATGATGACTATAGCAATTATAAGTAGTATGCACCTAACAGCAGAACTTTAAAACATTTGAAGAAAAAATTGACAAAAATAAAGGGAAGAATTAATATCTCCACAATAATTGTTAAGAGATTTTTAGCACTCCCTTGCCAGCAATTCATAGAATGACTAGACAAAAATCAGTGAATATATAGAAGATCTGAACAACACTACCAACCACTTTGATCTAATACACATTTCTTGTGCACTCTCTCCTACAACTGCAGAATACACTTTTCAAGTGCCTATGGGATAGTCACCCATACAAACCATGTGACTGGTCATAAAACAACTCTCAGGGAATAGTAAACGATCAAAATCATAAAGAGTGTAGTTTTGACCACAAAAGAATTATCAGATCAATAACATTAAGGTGTCTAAGAAAACATCAACTATCTGGAAACTAAACTGAATATTTTTAAATAATTCATGGGTCAAAGACAAGTTCACAAAGGAAATTTAAAATATTTTGAATTGAATAATAATGAAAAGCCATTATGTCATAATCCCTTTAATGCAGTGTTAAGAGGGAAACGTAACATCATTAAATGCCTGTTAGAAAAGAAGAAAGTTTAAACATCAATGACCCAAAGTTCATCTCAAGAAGCTAGAAAAAAGTGTGAAGTAAATGCAAAATAGGTAGAAGGGAGGAAATAGTAAAGATAAGTGTAGAAATCAACAACATGCAAAAACAGGTAGATCATAGAGAATTTTTAAAAATAATAAAGCCAAGAAGTGCTTCTTAGAAAAGATAGAATCAAAATTAACAAATTCCTATCTAGGCTTATCAAGAAAAAAAAGAGAAATAAAGTAAAACAGTATCAACTAGAAATAAAAATGGGGTTCTTATCACAAGATGCTACAGGAATTAAATGAATACAAGAACACAATGAACAACTTTATGTCAACAAATACAACAACTTCAATTTAATTGTCAAATTTCATGAAGAATATCAATGCAAAAAAGCACAGAAATCACAACATTTGAATTGCTGTATATCTATTAAATACATTGAATTTGTTAGTAAAAATCTTCCAAAAATAAGATTCTAGGCTCAGATGATTTCATTGTGTATTCTATCAAAAATTCAAGTAAGAAATAAAACCAACTTTATGAGAGAGAGAGGATAGAACACTACCCAAATTGTTTTCCAGCATAACCTTAATTCTGAAACCTGACAAAGACATTACAAAAATAAGAAAGAAAGGATGAAAGAAGAAGTTGAAAGAGAGAAGAAAAAGGCGAAAGAAGAAGAGAAGATAAGGTAGAGGAGAAGGAGAAGGGAAGGAGAAGAGGAAGAGGAAAAGGAAATTAAAGGACAATATCTCTCATGGATATAGATATAATATCCTTATGAAATATTAGCAAATATTGGGAAGCAGATATGGCTCAAGCGATTGGGTTCCTGTCTACCATATGGGGGATCCCAGGTTCAGTTCCCGGGGCCTCCAGGTGAAGGCAAGCTGGCCCACATGGAGAACTGGCCTGCACGGAGAGCTGGCGCAACAAGATCACACAACAAAAAAGAGACACAGAGGAAAAGACAATGAGAGACACAACAAGCCAGGGAGCTGAGGTGGCTCAAGTGATTGAGTGCCTCTCTCCCATGTCATAAGATCCCAGGATCAGTTCCCAATGCCTCCTAAAGAGAAGACGAGAAGACAAGCAGACACAGAAGGATGTGCAGCGAATGGACACAGAGAGCAGACAGTGAGTGCAAGTGGTGGAGGGGAGGGGTATAAAAATAAAATAAATCTTAAAAAAAAAAAAAAAAGAAATATTAGCAAATAGATTTCAACAACAGAATAAGAAAAATACACATGACCAACTAGGATTAATTCCAGCACCTCAAGGTGGGTATAACTTTTGAAAATTTATCGATGTAATTAACAATATTAACAAAGGAGAGAAATGATATGAAATTTATAAGATCATTTCAACAGATGCAGAAAAATAATTTTACACCTATTCAGATAAAACAATGGGTAGTAGTATACTTCACCAACTTGATAAAGATCATTTATGAAAAATTATAACAAATACCATACATAATGGTGAAAAACTGAGTTGTCTCTCCCTAAGATCATGAACAAGGAAAAGGTTCCCGTTTTTATCACTTTTATTCAATATTATATTGGCGCTCTTAGCCATTGCTTTAAAAAAACAACAAAAAAAGTAATAAATTGAATAAAGATTGGAATGGAAGAAATAAAAATTTCCTTAATTGCAAATGAGAAAATTATTTACATAGAAAATCCCAGGGAATCACTGAAACAGCTACTAAAACTAATATGACCTTAGCAAAGTCACAAGATATAAGGTAAAAATGAAAAGATACTATTTAATTCTTACATACTAGCAACAAACAATTAGAAAATGAAATCAATCTATTTGTCGTCTATCTATATATCTATCAATCTATCTATCTACACACCTACCTAACTATATATCTACGTAATTTTAAATGGTTAGGAAAAATCTAAAAAAAAAAAAGACACCTAAGACCTCCAAACTGAAAACTGTAAAACATTTCTTAAAGAAGTTAAAAAGAATGTATTTGCTTATTCCAGATATTTTATATAAATGGAATCATAGAATATTTGTCTTATATCACTCAACCAGTAGAATTGAGTGTACCAAGGCTGGAGGGAGGGAGGAATGGAGAGATATTACTTAATGGAAATTAATAAAAACAAAGGTTGGTGTTCAAAAGACATCATTTAAAAATGAGGGAGCGGATGTGGCTCAAGTGGTTGAACTTCCGCCTCCCGCATGGGAGGTCCTGGTTCAGTACCTGGTGTCTCCTGAAAAAACAAAACAAACAACAAGCAAACAAATGAAAAGCCAACTCAGGGAAGCCTATGTGGCTCAGTGGTTGAGTGTCAGCTTCCCACAT
>JAQZBX010042768.1:0-21900 GCA_029593785.1 Cabassous unicinctus
TCTTTGGGCATTCCATATGCCAGTGAGGTCCTGAATCTCAAAAGAGTTGCAACACCTACTCTCCAGTTCAGTAGACTCACCCAGGACAGCTAACAAGGAAATGATGATGGACAACAACTATCCCAAGAAACACAGAGAATTTACAACTGCAAGCAAGATAGTCCCATCCATCTGCCCCATGGGATCTAAGTCCCCTCTCAATTAGAGGCAGAGTGGGCATCACCATCCCAGAATCCTCAGGATTGGGGAATAAATGATGGGCTAGAGTAGACTTAGTGTTATTCTACTCAAGACTTATTGTTATTCTAGTAATGGAAAAATGCTTATCATTGATGTGGAGGCAGTGGCCACTGGAGGTCCTGAAGGGAAAGAGAGGGGGAAAAATAGGTATAATATGTGGGCATTTTCAGGACATTGGAAATGTCCTGAATGACATTGTAATTACAGATACTGGCCATTATATATCCTGTCATAACTTACAAAATTGTGTGGAAGAAAGTTGAAACTATAATGTAAACTATAATCTGCACTTAGTGGAAATGCTCCAAGATGTGTTCATCAATTGTGGCAAATGTATCACACTAATGAAGGGTGCTATTAATGTGGGAAAGTGTGGAAAGGGTAAGGAGTTGGGCATATGGGAATCCCCCATATTTTTATAGTAACATTTATGTAATCTAAGTATTTTTAAAAAATAAAAATAAAAAAATAAAAAACTACACTGTGATATCATTTCACACTGTACTATTATTACAAAAACAGAAAACTCTAAGTGCTGGCGAGGATATGGAGAAATAGGAACACTCCTTCACTGTTGGTGGAAATATAGAATGGTGCAGAGTTTCTAGAAGACAGCTTGGTCATTCCTCAAGAAGGTAAGTACAGAACTTCCCTATGATCCAGCAAGCCCTCTACTAGGAATATATGCTGAAGAACAGAAATCAAGGATTTGAACTAACATTTGCACCCGGATGTTCATTGCAGAATTATTCACAATTGCAAAAATATGGAAACAGACCAAGTGTCCATCAACCAATGAGTGGATAAACAAAAGTGGTATATACATACAACGGAATACTATTCAGGCATAAGAACAGATGAAATTGGGATGCATATCACAATATGAATGAACCTTGAAGACATTATGTTGAGTGAAATAAGCCAGACAGAAAAGGACAATAATTGTATGGTCTCACTAATAGGAACTAAAATAATAAGTAAGCTCACAGAGGTAGACTCTAGAGTTTAGGTTACTAGGAAATTGAATGTGGGTTGCTAATGGAAGCTGATGCTTAATGTATGTAGAATTTTTAATAAGGATTATTGTGGAAATGTGTGGAAACGAATAGAGTTGATGGTAATACATTATAGTGAGTATAACTAACACTGCTGATTTATAAATGTGATTGGGGCTGAAAGGGGTAGTCTGTGGATGTAATATTTTAATTAAAAGGAAGGTAGAGAATAAGCAGGGATTGTATAGCATAGTGATTTTGGTGGTAGATGAAGATTGTGGTTAATAGTATAAGAATGCTCTTCCTTTACAAAGTGTAAAGTATATGGTGATACATGGGAAAATTACAACTAATGTAACTTATGGATTATAGTTAACCATAATATAATATTTTTGCAACAACAGCATAAAAGATATTATATCAATTCTAAGGGACAACAATAGTGGAGTATAAGGGTATATGGGATTTTTCCTTTTGAATTAATGAAAAATTCTAAAATTGTATGAGGTAATAACAGCACAAATCTGTGATGAATACAAAAGCCACTAAGTGTGCACTTTGAATAGATTGTACAAAGCATGGGACTGTATAACACAGTGAATCTTGTAGTGGAAGATGGACTGTGGTTATCAGAATAAGTATGAGAACATTATCTCATAAGCTGTAACAAGTATATAGTACTAATACAGGTTATCAATAACCAGGTGGTTTGGATGAAAAATATGCCAAATATAAGATATTGGTTATAGTTAGTAGTAATGTTTTGATGATGCTCTTTCATAGTTTGTAACAATTGTTTCACAACAAAGCAAAATGTTGATGGTCGGATAATGTATGGGAGCACTGTATGATGATATGCATGCTTGTTTTGTAAATTCACAATATATTCCATACGCTTATTGTTTATGGATGCTCATACATGATAAGCTTCAATAAAAATAAATTTTAAAAGGAAAAACAAAAAGAAAAAATGCAGGATTGTGTCCAATGCCTTTTCTGCATCAACTGAGATGATCATGTGGTTTTCTCCATTTTCTTCATTTTTTTAATATGGTGTATTACCTTAATTGATGTTCTTATATTTGAATCAGCCTTGCATACCTGGGATAAAGCCCACTTGATCATGTGTATAATTCTTTTAATATGCTTTTGGATTCAACTTGCAAGTATTTTCTTCAAGATTTTTGTATATATTAAAGAAATTGGTCTGTAAGTTTTTCTTGTAGTATCTTCCCTTGTCTTTGGTATTAGGGTGATGCTGTCTTCATAGAATGAGTTAGGTAGTGTTTCCTGCTCTTCAATTTTCTGGAATAGTTTGAACAGGATTGGTATTCATTCTTATTGGAACAATTGATAGAATTCGATTCTGAATCCTTATGGTCATGGGCCTTTCTTTCTTGGGAGGTTCATGATGACTGATTCAGTCTCTTTACTTGTAATTCATTTAAGGTCTTCTATTTTTTCTGTCAGTATAGATTATTAATGTGTTTTTAGGAAACTGTCAATTTCATCTAGGTTTTCTAATTTGATGGCATACAGTTCTTCATACTATCTTCTTATGATCCCTTTTATTTCTGTGGTGTCACTAGTAATGTCCCCCTCTGTATTAGTCAGCCAAAGGGGTGCTAATGTGAAATACCAAAAATGGGTTGGTCTTTATAAAGGGTATTTATTTGGGGTAGAAGTCCACAGTTACCAGGCCATAAAGCATAAGTTTCTTCTCTCACCAAAGTCCATTGTCACGTGTTGGATCCAGACAGCTGCCGGCATTTGCCAGGGTTCAGGCTCCTGGGGTTCCTCTCTTCCCCGGGGCTGTGTTTCTCTTCGGGCTTAGCTCCTGTTTCCTCCACAAGGTCAGCTGTAGACGATCAGGAGAACGGCTTGCTTCTCTTCTCCTGGGGCCTTCTTTCCAACACCAAAACCGCTTCTCAAAAGACTGCTTCTCAAAAGACTGCTTTAACTCTGTTCTTTGCCTTGCCTTTTATATTCGATTCCCCACCCACCAAAGGGTGGGGCTCAACACCCTAATCATAACCTAATCATGCCCAGATTAACAGATCAGATTACAAGCATGATCCAATTATATTTTTGGAATTTATAATTACATCAAATTCCCCAATGGTTACACCCTCCCTCAATTCTGATTTTATTTATTTGTGTTTTCTCTCAGTTAGTCCAGCTTCCCCTCATGCTGGGGGTGGAGTCAAAATGGTGGCTACTGGCCTCCTTCTGACTTGGTCAGGTTCAAAGTTTAGCTGTTCTTAGGGTTATATTTTAGCCAGCTGAACTAATCAGTAGCTGACATTGGTGGCCAACCACCTCTTCCTCCCCTGTTATTGGGAAATGGAGCTTCCAATTCCTGACACAGAATAGCTCCTGGGGTGACTTGTGCCTCCAAAGTAGGATGATCACCGACCTCTGCAGCGCCGGGAGGCTGGCGCAGCTCCCCCCAGCTTCCTCCCTGTCCAAGGTGGGCCTGGGGCTTAGGCTAGAGTGGCAATCTGATCTGGATGTAAAGATGCCAGTCCCTACCAGCTTTTTATTTTTTTCCAAAAATTTCCTTTTTTTTGGAGGGGAGCAAGTTTCCTTTTTTTTAAACTTAAATAAATTGTCACAAAATAGACTTTAGAAAATAAGTTACAAATTGTAGCAAAAGGCTCCCCTTCTTCCACAGGCAACATGCTTGCCGGACTCTCTCTGACTCCACCTCTCCCTCTTTTGAATCTGGCTAGGGTGCTGAGCCCAGGATCTCAGCAAGGCCCAGTCATGGGGCAGAGAATGGTGAAGAGGCTCAGGGAGGGGGTCCTCCAAGGCCAGGGCTGGGATGTACACCCTCCTCACTCCTGGGGAAAGCAGCCAGATATGGGTCCTCTTGGCAGGGAGAGGGAAGAGAAGAGATGGGGATGCCCAAACTACTCCTGAGTGAACCATGTAGATCACACCCCTCCTCCCAATGGTCTGGTCTTTGGAGTTCAGAGGGAGAAGCTGAGGTCTGCAGGCCACTGGGGTAAAGGTTGCAGGAGTGGGGCTGTGGGGGTGGGGGCAAGGGTCAAGGACAAGTCCCCTCTGCTTGCTGCTGATGCCGTTGGTGCTCCGGAGCTGGCCACAGTCCATTCCTCCTGGTGCTGCTGCTGGTGCTGCAGGAGTCAGCCCCACTTCCCCTCATGTCAGGCACAGAGTTAAGATGGTGGCTACTGGCTTCTTTATGACTTGGACAGGTTCAAACTTTAACTGTTCTTAGGATTATACTTTAGCCTGCCGAACTTACTAATCAGTAGCTGAAGTTGGTGCCCAACCGTCTCTTTCTTCCCCATTTTGGGGAAGTGGAGCTTCCAATTCCAGGCACAGAACAGTTCCCGAATCAGCTTGTGCCTCCAGTGGAGGATGGGCTCTGGCCTCCATGACATGGAGTGCTCTACTTCCAAATCTTCTCTGCAGATGGGCAGTTTCCTCCTTCCACTCTTTCACGGATGCTGCAGGATGCACTTCTGGTCTCCTGGAGCCCCCAAACAAGTCCTTTAGTTAGCTCTGGGTGATTACTAACTGCCCTGTAGCAGGAGCTGATTCTAGGAGTGCCTTACTCTCCCACCATCTTGCTGGTTGTTCCTCTAATGCATTTTTAATCTCTAATATTGTGCCTATCATCCCCATAAATTCTATTATGTTCCTTTTTATACTTTCAAATTCTTATTTATGCCCACATATTTTCTTTTTAATATCCTTTAGCTATATAACCATATTTTCCTTCATCTACTTCAATTGATTTAAGAGATTTGTTTGAACTTCTTATTCAAATAATTACTTGTTCCTAATTCTGTGTCTCTTCTAAAGTTTTAATTTATCCCTTTGACTGAGACATATCTTTCTGTTTGTTAGTTTGAACTCTAACTTTACTGATATCTGGGCATCTGTTTATCTTGATGAGTTAACTCTGAAAGTCAGGTTCTTCCTCTTGCCCAGGGTTTTATTGTTGATTGGCATTGTGTTAGGGCTCTCCTTTGATGCTTGGTCCAACTTATTCTGGACCTTTAGAGAAGCCCATATTTAAGTGTTTAAATATTCCCAGCTCACTTTCATTTGATTCTTGAGCTGGATATGCATAACAATGATTAAGATTGCTTAAAAAGGAGAAAGCTTCCTTTTCTGTTTCTCTTCCAAGAACCTTGGCCTTTTTTGTTTGTTTTTGTATAGAATTTTCTCTCCAGCTCCTATGAATTGTTTAAATTCTCTTTCTCACTTAGTGTCCCCTTTTCCTTACACTTTTCACTTCTGTGACCCATCCTGTTTTACAGCAGTTTAGTTCCTTCCCTACTCTTTTTTTTCTGTGAGGCCTTTCTGTCTCTGGTTTCTTCCCCATTAAGGTATCCCACCCCAATGATCCAGATGGGGTCAATCCAGAAAAGTAGATCAATCCAGAAAAGTCTGTTTTGCATTTAGGTGGTCCAGCCAACAGAAACTGGATTCAGTATGTGTACGTCTTGTCAACAGTCTGTCATTATCTCTCTTTCTTTCCCCACCCCTGGTGACCCTTTTTTATGCTGCAAGCAGCATGACTCAGCAGCTTGTATTCCTCCCTGCATCTCTGTGGATTTGGGTAGGTATGCCTGGATATTTGCAGGGTTCTAACTTGCTGCCATTAGTGGCCCTATAGTCTGCATCTGTGGCTAGAGTGATTTGGGCCACACTGTCTCAGCACAACTCCCAAGCAGTGTGAGACCAAGTGAGGGGTTGGGGTTGGGACTGGCAGATCCAAGATGGAAATTTCCTACCTGATTTTGGAGATTATTTTTTCTTTTTCTTCAATTCAGTATTTGTAGATTCCTACTCCAGTCTCTATCATCCTTTAGAGGTCTAAGCAAGTGGGATTTGTCCTTTTACTGGCTGATTCTGAGGGGAGGTTTTTCCAGGGGATGTCTTACACTGCCATGTTGATGATGTCACCACCCAGAAAAAAACTTTTTAATCCCTTTATCTGGAGAACTCTGTTTTCAAAATATAGTTTCACTTTTGCCTTGATAGAAAAGTCAGCTTTAAAAATTTTATTGTCTTCATTTCAATGTTTTATGTGTAGGCTGATGCGTGTGTTTTTCATAGAAAGTATACTATAAATGATAAACAAATAAAATATATTCCTGATACAAATCCTTCTTTCATTGAGCAAAGCATTAAAATGAGACTAAATGCCTTAAAGTTGCATTTCTACGGCCATTTGTTCCACTCATATAACAGATTATAGAGACAAAATATTTGTTTATGCAATGGTGAAAGTTTGAATGCCTATCTACTTACTGTTCTACTTTGCAAATTATTTCAGAGAATTGAAAATATTTGCGTTGTTTCCCTAATGAAAATTCCAAGAGTTATATTCCAGTAACAATGCTAAATTGTCTTAAAAAGAGGTATAATCTTGAAATAACATAAAAATTGTGTTTTCTCAACCATCTACTCTATTTACAATACCACAGTTGGGTATCTTCCCCACTCCACACAGCACGTAGGGCATGCACTGCATCTAAATTGTCACCTAATTAGATAATCAGCCTGAGGTTGTTTAGTATGAATCAATTACTTCCTTTGAAGATGTTTGTGTCTTGGAAACCAAAAGCTTAGATCCAATGGCATGTCCTATGTTTTTGGCAATGGTTTCAGAGAAGGCTATTTTGCTTTCGAGTCAGCTATTACAGTGGCATTTCTTTCAGCTTCAAAAGATGCTTCAGATTGAATTTATGGCAGAGACGTTTTAGTATAGTAATTTACTTGTAATGTAAAGGATCACAGTCTCTTTGAGAGGAAATTACCATGCAACAGTGGCCTCTGAATCACAAGTTTGGATTTCTATAATCTTTGTGTATCAGGAACGCCTGTATTTTAAGTTGCTTTATAACTTGGTTTTTAGTATTATTTTATCATTTCTACAGTTAGTTTTTAAGTTGATTTTTAAAATAATGATTTTGCAAAATTCCTAGGGAATCCTTGGATCTAAAACACATTTAAATTCACAACTGTTTATAATAAAGTAAACACATGCTATGTACTGAAAAATAATATCCCGAATATCAACTTCCTATATCATAACACATTCAGTTTAATTTATTTCATAACACATGGTACTAATTAATAATAAATTCTCTCTGTTGACATCTGCCTCCTCAAGTTGTGCTGGTTGGTCAGCTTTTCTCTAGGTCTATCTCTTTTAATCTGCAGTTTTACTATTTCCACATCCATTCCCCCATCTCCTCATCTTTTTTACTTTCTCTATGTGACCAAATAGGAAGAATAGTCATGGTTCCTGCCCTTAAGAAAGAACTAGAGACCCTATGAGAGATAGTTTAAGGTATAATCTTGAGTTGAATCATATGTTCTTTCAAATGAAGAACTAATCTTCAATTGGTAGTGAACTATAAAAGACTTGTTGAGGTTCAGCAACACTGGAAATCACTGACACAATTTTATGATTTCATAAAATGTTTAAAAATATTTATATGATTTCAGGAATATAACCGTACATATGTCAACACCAATAAGTATATAACCATGTAACAAATGTACAATATTTGTATAATAGCACATTCTATCTTCTGGGGTTTCTGAAGGATAAACTATTATATGAAGAAATTTTTCAGAATTTCATAAATGTACACAGAAATTTGATTTTCTTAAGCCTTATAAACTTTGTCTAATACATTATTTTGCAGGAATTCCTCTGGGAAACTGATAGGTGTTCAAATGACATCTTTCGGGAAGCGGGTGTGGCTCAATGGCTAGAGCTCCCGTTTACTATATGGGAGGCCCCGGGTTCGCTTCCCGGGGCCTCCTTGTGAGGGCAGGCCAGCCGGCCCGAGCAGCGGGGTAGGGTGATGCAGCAAGACCTCACAGCAGGAAGCTGGTGTGGCTCAATCGATAGAGCCCCCGTTTACCATGCGGGAGGCCCCAGGTTCGCTTCCCGGGGCCTCCTTGTGAGAGCAGGCCGGCCAGCGCGGCATGGTGGGCTGATGCAGCAGGATCTCACAGCAAGGGGGAGATAAGCAGACACGGAAGAAACACACAGCAAATGGACACAGTAAAACACAAGCAGCAAGGGGGGGGATAAATAAATAAGTAAATAAATATTTAAAAAAAAAATGACATCTTTCATTGTTGTTTCAAAGATGAGTTAAGATATTTATGTTTTGCTTATGGACTTGAAATATTTTTCCACACAGATTTAACAATAAATACACATTAAAATAATGATCTGTTTAGAAAGACTACGTGTTAGTTTTTTGATATCTATATTTATTAATATTCCCCTGAATGCAAACATATGGTTTCTGGAAAATGACACATTTTTTTATACACTTACAGCAAGTAATTGTGCTGTTAACCCATATCCCATTTCCCCCTTCTAGGGCTATGTGATGAAAGCAAGATAAGAGCTTACCCACATGCAACACAATTTGTTCTGTTGTCAAGAAACCCTGAAAATATGGATCTAGGGTGTTATATAGGAGAGGATCAACTGTCCCTTGTCACTTTCTTGAAAGATGGAAAGAAATCTTTTGCTCCCTAATGTAAACAAATTCTCCTTAATAACACAAAGGGAGAGGATCTTGGGTTCTTATCCTTTGGAATGAAAATATATGTTTCTGGGCTGAAGATCAGACTAATATCTCCAGGTTTTTGAACCTTTGGAATATCTCTATGATCTTGGGTCTCATTGCCTTGACATGCAATTGAATACTTCTGGAGAGATGAATCTCTGTAGAGTTCTCTTTCTAATCAGTGATAATTAACTTTCAAGATTTGTCTTTTAGTTTATTTTCCAACTCTCAGTAAAATTTACACAAAAAGTTCTAACTGTGCAGAAAGATAAAAAATATTTTCTCCTCCTTCCCATGCGAGGATTTAGCTAATATATATAGTAATCAAATATCAAAGGGAAAATGCATATTTTACCATTTTGTTCACAAAAATGTAAAAAAATTGATTTAGCAAAATAGAAAAACCTTGATATAACAAAAACATATCAAGTAAACACATGCTTAAATTAATTATAAAATAACTTCAAAAGCCATTCAGAGTAAGTTTCACAAATTAAAAATTGTGTGATATTTTATTTGCTTTTGTTACATTCATAGCACAAGGCACCCTATTGATAAAATTATTTATATAATTATTTTATATATTCTATTTTGATGATGGATAATCTCAAAGAGACATACATTCTCATATTATTTAGTCTGGTTTATAGTTTTTTTGCTTTGGTATAATCCTTAATAGATAAAATACCTTTTTATTCAAAAACTGAATATCCCTAAGAAACAAGAGTCCTCAGGCAAATCCCTGTTTGAGGATGTGATGGTTTAAATCTGTTTGTACCCCAAAAAAGTATATTCCTAAATTAAATCCATTCCTGTAGGTGTGTACCTATATTAAGTAGGATATTCTGGTGAGTACATCTTCACTTAACTTAAGATGTGACCCACCTCGTTCATGCTGAGTCTTAATCCTCTTACTGGAGTCCTTTATAAGAGAATGAAATTCAGACAAAGAAAAAGAAAGCGATGGAAGCAAGAAGCTGGACGTAACAAAACCCAGAAAAGAAGAGCAGATACGGCCATGTGCCTTGCTTTGTGACAGAGAAGTCCAGGATCACTGGTAGCCAGTCTTCAGGAAGAACATACTGTCTTGATGATACCTGTATTTGGATATTTTCTCAGCCTAAGAACTGTGATCTTGTAAGATAATAAATCCCATTTCCGGTATATTGCTTTCGGCAGCCTAGCAGACTAGAAGAGAGTATTTGTAAGCAGGTAAGGAGATGTAAGTAACAGCACTGACATCCTTGCATTTCAGAGAGGTCTTTATATCAACACAGTATAGACCATTCTCAGGAATAAAAGGGTCTTTGAAAAACAATTTTTAAAAATTTAAAGAATATTTTGAAACAGAAATGATAAATAAAGGCTACTTGGTTTGCATAATATCAATACATGTTTTTGAGTTTGTGTTTAACATTATCTTAATCTATATATATTGTTTCTTCAGACATTTCATTAGAAGTTTTTTAAAAATAATATTCAACCTTTAGGCAATAGAAGTATCCCGATGGGATAAAAGTAAACAATGAATTTAATTTTTATTCTTCCAATAAAAGTATTAGAATAAATTTCATAATAAAAAACAATCATTTTTCAAACATTTCTTCTGTAAGTTTGGTAAAGAACTTGTATAAAAAGATACAAGAGAGAAAATGAATCTTATGCAGTATTGCTTAGGACAAATAACTAAACCTTAAAGAACATTATATCATTGCATTTATTTTATAGCTGATATTGATTTATAGCCTTATTTTGCTAAAATAAAAAATTATACCAATGGGACTATACAGATAAAATTATACCCTGTAATTAATACAGATAAGATATGCAAGATATGATGGGATACACACAAAGTAGGAGTAACTATCTTTTTCTTTTGCCTATAATTTTAAAACATTCTTATTAGATATAACCAAGTGTCTACTTATTATGACCCCAGTCTGCCCAACTTAACTATCACTGATATCTGAATTTCAGTAGTAGTATTTTCCTTCTCAGAGCTGAGCATTAACATACTGAGGAGTCAGCTCCTCAGCCCTCTGAACAGAACATTGCTGTAAATGTTAGTAAGCTAACTTGATTGCCTTTTTATGTTTTTAATAGATTAACTTGAATAGCTTCATAATGTCAATAGTCATTTAGAAAATGATGTTATTTGGAGAGAATGGTGATCTCTTCTTCCCTATTGGCATCTTCAGGCCAGACTTCTACAGCCAAATTGATGAGGAGCTGTGAGGCAATTAAACAATAAATGAGAAGTCTGCCTCCTCACTTTTACTCAGAATTGGCCTAACTCTACCAAACAGATCAGGCAAATACCCACTAAAGCCAAAACATAAGGCAATGGTTCTGAAGAAAAGAGGGTGCTGTAAAATTCTGTACATGTACACCAATCCACGGGCCAAAGGGGGAGTTTTCTAACGGTTTATGAAGTAAAAAAAAAACCCTCTTTTATTCTAAATATATAAGTAATTGCCTCAGTTGTCCCTGCATTTCATCTGTTCACAGATGAAATAGTACACACTCTTCCACTTTTCTCAGATTGGTGATCCAAATCCAAGTTAAACATGAAATGTTCCACATAATAAACCAATACCATATAGGTAGGGGATAAGAACACAAATTGTCATAACATTTCCTAAACTTTCTTAATGATCTATCTTTTCTCTATTTCTTGCATCTAGAAATATTACCATACTGTCTTCAAAAGCTGTAGTTTCTGAGGAACCTTTGTGCAATCTCAGTTTTACTGTTCTTTATTTGTGAAAGTTAGCTGAATATTTTTCTTATATATCATCACTCACATATTTGTAGGGGAAAATCTGTGCTTCAATGCAAATCTTTACATTGTCTGGTGTATACCCTGCCAGACTACATGATTCTGTTTTTTTGGGTTGCTATTATATAACTCTGTAAATTGTAGATAATCAATTACAATGCAAATTTAAACTTTGTCTATAGACATGAAAATGAAATCTGTCCTATGGGACACCCTCCCACTTTATGGAGAAAACATTTTTGCCTACAAATTAAATAAAATCTTTAAAGTGTGTTCTTCTTTACATCTGTATGTGTGTCCAGGGTTTAATCCTTCTTTGAAAATTATATTTCTATTCACAATGGCTTCCATTATGTTGGCATAATTCTCACCACTGAATATCCTTTGTCCAATAGTCCCATTTTATTCAGCTAAGTTCCCCAGCACTGTAATAAGTAGAATGAAGAACATTTAGTATTCAAACCAACATTTATTACATATAGCTCTTGAACTCTATTATGTAAGAAAATACATTATTATAAAATTTTATGAATCACCTGCGATATGCAAGTGTAGCAGTTTGATATTGTTAATGAATTCCAAAAATAGATATTGGATTATGTTTGTGAAGTGGTCTGTTCCTCTGGGCATATTAATTTGGATTTGATTCAAAGATTTCACTTTTACTTGATTAAATAATTATTTAAGCTTTGATTGGGCCACAGCAGTAGGACATGGGCAAGGGCAGGGACTCACAGAGAAACGGCATGGCATAGGAGAAAGTTGGAGTTTTAATGCTGGAGTCCCAGGAAGTAAATACACATAACAGCAGATATGCGAGGAAAGAGAGAATGCTCCATTAGACATGGCAAAGGTCCCCGGAAGAGACACAAGCCATTTGCCTGATAGTTTACAGATGGCCTTGTTCAGAAAGCAGAGAAGCTGAGTCGGGAGAGAAATGAGCCCCAAGAGAGAGGCGAGACTTATCACAGCCTACAGCTGATATTAAAAGAAGATGGGACCATGGTGCCTTAAGAGGAAGAGGACCCTGAACCCTTGCAGATGTCGGCAGCCATCTTGCTTCAACATGTGGCAACAGACTTTGGTGAGGGAAGTAACTTACATTTTATGGCCTGGTAACTGTAAGCTTCTTCCCCAAATAAATACCCTTTTATAAAAGCCAACAGATTTCTGGTATTTTGTATCAGCACCCCTTTAGCTGACTAATACAGCAAGTTATTGAGTTATTCAAGAAAAAAACAGTCCTATAGCCTCTAACGTTTAAGGTGAAGTGAATGACATGAGCAAATTCAAAAAAGTAAGAATTCACAGAGTAACACTAAACAGGTCAGATTAACTGCAATTCTGTCTAACTAATTAGGAGGAGAACCAGAAAAGTAATGCAAAATTTTAAGGGGGAAGACATGGCCATGTTTCCTACTTGTACTAAATAAATACTTTAGCTTAAAAATTTCAATTATTTTTATATCTGAATAATAGAAATGTGGGAATGGTAACACAACTCTCTACCTTGTCAGTAGCTTTAGTTTCTTTACACTTTTATTTGGTTATGATTAAATAAATTATACAGGGAGATGAAATATTTTTGTGCACATTTGGCTCCTCAGATATTATATTAGCTGTAATAGTACAATGAAATATATACTATTGAATAATTTTGACAATATTTGATTAGGAGAATAATGTTCATAGCTAAATATTTTAGGTACTACACATTTTATCTTTTCAACAATTTTTATTGGATTTCTTGAGTGATTATTATTCTCTATTCTATTGTTATACAGCAGCATATTTTTCTGCATTTTCCTAATTCTGTAATATAGTGATTCTGTACATAAGATCCTATAGTTCTTAAATAACTTACATAAGTAACATATAGTGGTTCTTTGCAGTGTGGCACAAGCAAGTGAAATGCTGCTTTCAGCAATAGCAAACAGAGCCATGACAGTGACAACAGCAAAGACTTCAGCATACTACGGAGAGCTCTCTCTCTTGAGTGGACTGTGCCCCAGGCATACTGCTCAGAGAAGGAGCAGCTAAAATTGTTTCTTCTTCCTTTGGCTCAAATGTCTTGGAAAAATCAAGAATCCCACAGAGCTCAAAGGAAGAGTACCCATAGGATTCTGCAATTTTTGCATATTTTGTTTGCTTTCCCTTTGTTATGGACCTTTAAAGACTAAGATTTGTTGTAGAATTTAACTTTAAGGAGAAAGGATTTCAAAGAAAAGCAAAACACATGTGAAATGATAAATGCTATGTTTATATCTTGTTAGTGAGATTTTTGAAAGTGCTTGCAGCTTTGAGGCAGAGTAAAGAATATTGGGTAAATAATATTCCCTGCAGAGTGGAAGTTGTGCATAGAGAGAAATCATGCAGGGAAACTTAGAAAGCCTACATCGTAAGAAGTACTTTTCAGAAGGGAAAGCTGCTTCTGTACTTACATATAGGTCATAATGACATAAAATGCTTCTTTATTGATAAGGACAGAAGTTTAAATAACTTTCAAATAGTGTCTATACAAAAACTATAAATTAAATCATAATTCAAAGTTTCAATTCGATCCAGTAATCCTATTTACAAAAGAGATAACACTTTTGATGTGATAAATCAAAAAGGAATACAGAGTTGACACAGTTTTCTTGTGAAATATTGCATTTTTCTCAGAGTACTTCTGTGTGTAAATAAACAGCTAAAAAACAAACTGGACTTGAGAAAGTTATTCATTTAATAAATATGCATTGCACACCTACTACATGTAGGCATAATGTGAGGTACTGGGAATACAAGAGGAAGCAAGACGGATATAATTCATATCTACTCTCATTGAGTTACATTCTAGTGAAGAAGACAAACAATAAATAGGTAAACTAATGTATGCACACAGAATTTTCAGAGTGATAAGTGCTATGAACACAATTGGATAGGGTAATTATAAGGAAGGATAGAATAGTAAATGGAGGAATGGGAACAACTTTAGTTAGGCTGGCCAGAAAAACTTTGTCTGAAGGGTTAAAATTTGATCAGAGATCTGGATAATGAGAAAGATATATAAGTGCGTCAAGATCTGGGGAAGAAGATTTCAGGCAGAGGGAATAAGATATGCAAAGACATTGAGACTAGAATGAATTTCCATGTTTTGGAGATGGGAGCAAAGTCAGCATGGCTTCAGCATCATGAATATTGAAGAAGAGAGGAATAGAATTTGAAGGCTGAAAGTTGGCTTTCTCAGCTAAAGGCTTAAATTGCCAAGTATTGAAATGGAAATTAAAGAAATCAGTAAAAAAAAAAATGTAATTTGGTTTCCCATAAGATAGAGGAAGTTTAATCTCCCACCTCTTCCAAAAAGCACACCTACATCAAAACTAGGAGACAGAGATTGTTTCAAAATTTGTTTTATAAATATGTAAATAAATATTTGAAAGCAGCAGAATCTGCACTAAACCCTTTCTTTGTCAGTACAGAAAAACAGGTAAAGACTGAGTCAAAATATGGCAAATACAGCAAGATCCTAATGATAGACAAATAAGTCCCATCACCTGAAGAAGCAGAGGTTATGATACTAAGAAAGGAAATATTGAGAAGTGGTCTAAAACTCAGTACATTAAAGCACTGACTACTAGGGAATCAAAAAAAGATAGAAACCCATGTGTCTTTCAACAAATGAATGGATAGAAAAAATGTGGTATATACAGACAATGGAATGTTATTCAACTGTAAGAAGAATGCAAAAACATGGGGTAAGCCTTGAGGACGTTATGTTCCATGAAATAAGCCAGGCACAAAAGTTCAAATATGTATAATCTCTAATATGAAATAATTATAATGAGCAAATTCATGGACTTATTATCTAGAATATAAGTTAACAAAAATAGAACGAAGGTGGTGAATGGGGAGCTGATGCTTAATTTGTGCAGAATTCATAGTAAGGTTGACATAAATGTTTGAAAATGGATAGAAATGATGGGAACACATTACTGTGAAGGTAATTAACAGTGGTGAATTTTGGTTGTGGTTGAAAAGGGTAAGTTTGGGGTCATGTATATCACTAGAAAGAATGCTAGAGGATGAAACATGGGACTGTATAGCAAAGTGAATCTGTTGTGAATGATGACTGTGGTTATTAGTATAAATATAAGAATATTCTTTCATGAACTATCATAAATATACATCACTGTTGCAAGGTGTTAATAAAAAGATGAATTTGGGAAAATACAAATAATGCAAATTATCAGCTACAGTTAGTAATATTGAAATTTTTTCATCAATTGCAACAAAGATACTATTTTGTATTTGGAGCAATGAAAATGTTCTAAAATTGATTGTGCTGATGAATGTGCAACTGTGATTATCATGAGAGCCATTGACTGCACACGCTGGCTGGATTGCGTGGTGTGTGAATAAAACTGCTTTAATAAAAAATGAAAGCTGTGATGTGCCTTACAGAGAAAATACAAGTATTAGATAAACTTCTTTCAGGCATGAGTTATAGTGCTGTTGACCATGACTTCATTGTTAATAAACATGCAATATATGTTAAAGAAAAAAAAAAAGCCTAGGTTGGAAAGCATGTATTTCTAGAAAGAGAAGGGATTGGAAGGCAGTACTTTTGAGGGAGAAGAAGGAAACTTGAAAGAGGAATAAAAGACTAGACATTTAATGATGAAGAAATACAAATCAGAAGATGAAATGTAAGGGTACAATCACAAAATCAAAATATTGCCTAACCTTCTCCATCCAAAAAAAATTTTAAAGAAACTGCATTTACTGTACCAAGAGGAAAGGATATCTCAAATGTTTACTTCTCCCTAGAAAAAATTTTTGAGTCCAGAAAAAATTTGGATAAATTAAAACGATTTGGGAAGACTGTCATTCACATGAAGATAATGTAAAAGTAAAACAGATGAAAAAACAAAAACTGATTAGCTAATAAAAATACTACCACCAAAAAATGACAAGGGAGAGAAAATTTATTACTAAATATTTCAAAATTAATTGAATATCATTAAATAAGCATATGGACAGATATGACAGAATACCCAAGTCAAAAATTTGAAAATTTAGAATATAAATATGTTTTAAAAAACAAAGAATTGTGAAATAAGAGTTGAATGATGGTGGTGATGGTAGCATATTATTGGGGGTGTAATTAATAACACTGATTTATATAGGTAAATGTCATTAAAAGGGGAAATTTTTAGTCATATATGCTACTAGAGTAAAAATTAAAAGATAAAACATAAGACTGTATAACACAGTGAACCCCAGTGAACCCATAGTGTAGACTATGGACTAAAAATATATTATTCTTCCACAAATTATAACAAATGGATGACACTAATACAAGATGTTAATAACAGAATGTTATGGAATAAAACACCTGAACTCTGGACTGTAGTTAATAGTACTGTTTAAATAATCCTTCATCAATTCTAACAAAGGTCACTACTGTTTTAAAAAATCGCAATTACAAAAAAGAATCAACAGAAAGTGCTGATGGATTGAATGTGGATGTGAAAGGTGAGAGACATTTCAAAATTTATGCCCACACATGACAACTAACACAAACTGTAGTCTTGGATTGGATTCTGGACCAGGGGATGACATCAGTGGGACACTTGGCAAAATTTGAATAGGGCTTGTAGATTAGATAGTAGTATCACATTAGTGTTAATTTCCTCATCTTAATCATTATATTGAGGTTATATATGATGTTACATTTGGAAATAAGGGAAGAGGCTATTAAGAACTTTAGTACTCGTCTTTTTGCAAAAATGAAAAGAGTTGATGGTACATTGCAAAGAAATTTTAAGCAAGAAGACAAAATTATATCAAAGTAGAAAACTAAATTAAAATATATCAAGGGGAATATCTTAAATTGAGTGAATTTTATTGTTTTTAAATATACATCAATAAAGAAAAGCCTAAAGTTCCACTTTCAGGTAGAATATGGTAGGATGTGAGATATCAATACCTACATAAAAATAAATAAAGAATATCATATAAATTGCAAAGATCATATGTTTCTAGATATTAGAGATCTATGAAGGAAAGAATTTTTCCCAGGTATTTGCTGGTCTTTTCTTCCCTGGGAAGTATTTGTTGATTCTGGGCACAGGTTGAGGATCCAATTTGCCCCAGTCAGATGGAGAAAAACTGTGGGAAATAGACACCACAGAGCTCTTCAAGGTCACACAGGACTTATGTTGTGGATTGAAAACTGTTGAAACTTCAAATTCAATTCTGAGTTTCCTTATATTCTGAAGCAGATTCATCTGGTAAGTCAGAATGAAGTCTCCTTAGTCCCACAGTGTTTAGGAGACATATTGTACTATATGGAAATGGCTGCATGAAACATATTACAACTCAATCTCTCAAAACATTTACCAAAATTTTAAGCTGCAGAGTTAATGGGTAAAAATGAATGTAGATGGAAAAGTCCTCAACATAATTACTTGTAAACTGAATCCAAAAGCACAACAAAAGAATTATATAACATGATCAAGTGAGTTTTATCCCAGGTATGCAAGGGTGGTTCAACACTAGATAATCAATTAGTGCAATAAGCCACATTCATAAATTGAAGAAGAAAAATCACATGATCCTCTTGTTTGAGGCAGAAAAGGCAATTAACAAAATACAGCATCATATCTTGATAAAAAATACTCTAAAAGATAGGAATAGAAGGAAGGTTTCTCAACATGGTAAAATTCATGTATGAAAAATATATAGCTAACCTTGTACTGAACGATGAAAGACTAAAAGCTTTCCCTCTGAGATCAGGAAAAAGACAAGGATGACTGTCACCACTGTTATTCAATATTGTGCTAGAAGTGCTAGCTAGAACAATTAGGCTAGATAAAGAAATAAAAGGCACACAATAGGAATGGAAGAAATAAAACTTTCACTATTCACTGATGATATGATCCTATATCTAGAAAATCCTGAAATATCCACAACAAAGACACTAGAACTAATAGACGAGTTCCACAAAATAGTGGGATGTGAGATTAATATGGAAAAATCAGTAGGGTTTCTATACATTACTGGTAAGAAATCTGAGGAGGAAGTCAGAAAAAATTCCACTTATAATAGTGACTAAAAGAATCAAATATTTGGGAATAAACTTAACCAAGGACATAAAGGACCTATATTCAGAAAACTACAAAACATTGCTAAAGAAACTAAAGACCTAAATAAATGGAAAGACATTCCATGTTAATGAATTGGAAGACTAAATATTGTTAAGATGTCAATTCTACCCAAACTTATGTACAGATTCAAAGCAATACCAATAAAAATCCCAATGGCATTTTTTGCAGAAATGAAAAAGCCAATTAACAAATTTATCTGAAAATGTAAGAGGCCCTGAAGAGCAAAAAAGTGTCTTGAAAAGGAACAATGAAGTTAGAGGACTTTCACTTCCTGACTTTAAATCATATTATTTAGTTACAGTGGTAAAAAAAAAAGAAAAAAAAAAGAAAAAACCACCACCAACAACAACAATGGTATTGGCATAAAGATAGACATATTGATCAATGGAACTGAATCAAGAACTCAGAAATAGACACTCACATCTACTGTCAAGTGATTTTTTTGACAAGGCTGTTAAGCTGACACAGCTTGGCCAGAACAATCTATTCAATAAATATTGCCAGGAGAACTGGGTATCCATATCCAAAAGAAAGAAAGAAGACCCGATCTCACACCTAATACAAAAATTAACTCAAAATGGATCTGGGATCTAAATATTAAAGCTACAATCATAAAACACCTAGAAAAAAATATAAGGAAACATTTTCAAGTTCTTGTGGTAGGCAATAGTTTCTTAAACCTTGCACCCAAAGCATGAGCAATGAAAGAAAAAATAAATAGATAAATGGGACCGTCTCAAAATTAAAACAAATTTTCTTCAAAAGTCTTTGTCAAGAAAGTAAAGAGTCAGTCTCCTCAGTGGGAGAAAATATTTGATATCCGTATTATATAATAAGAGATAATAATAGAATTCAATGATAAAAAGACAAGTAATTCAATTAAAAAATGGGCAAAAGACTTGCATAGACATTTCTCCAAAGAGGAAATAAATACAAATGGTAAAAAAAACACATGAAAAATTTTCACCCTCACTAGCTTTTAGGGAAATGCAAATCAAAACTACAATGATAAAAACAAAACAAACAAAACAGAAAACTTCAAGTGCTGGAGAGCAAGTGGAGAAATAAGAATTTTCCTTCACTGTTGGTGGTAATGTACAATGTGTAAGCTTCTGTGGAAGACAGTTTGTGTGTACCTCAAGAAGCTGAACAGAACTGACACATGATACAGCAATCCTGTTACTAGTAATATATTTGGAAGAACTGAAAGCAAGAACACAAACCGGCATATGCACAACGATGTTCAATGTTCGTAGCAGCCTTATTCACAGTTGCTAAAATATGGAAACAGCCCAAGTATCCATCAACCAATGAATGGATTAATAAAATGTGGTATGTACATACAATGGAATACTATCCAGCTATAAGAAGAAATGAAATGGGGCTGCATTGGACAATATGGATGAACCTAAGAGGATATTATGTTGAGTGAAATAAGCCAGACCCAAAAGGAAAAATATTGTATGGTTTCACTAACATGAACTAAATTTGATGAGTAAGCTCACAGAGATAAACTATAGAGTATATATTACTAGGAGGGAGAATGTGGAGTGGGAGCTGATGCTTAATGTATGTAGAATTTTTAATAAGGTTTATTGCAAAAGTGTGGAGATGAATAGAGTTAATGGTAACACATTATCGTGAGTAAAATTAATACTGCTGATTTATAAATGTGATTGTGGCTGAAAGGGGTAGTCTGTGGACATAAATGTAAATTGAAAGGAAGGTAGAGAATAACCTAGGGACTGTATAACAGTGATTTCAGTAGTGGATGAAGATTGTGTTTAACAGTATAAATATAAGAATGTTCTTTTACAAAGTGTTAAGTATATATAGGGTGATACAGGAGAAAATGACTAATGCAACTTATGGATGATAATTAACAGTAATATTGTAATATTTTGCAGCAATGGCAAAGAAGATAGATCAATTCTAAGGGAGCACAATACGGGGATATAAGGAGATATGGGATTCCATCTGGAATAATGAAAATGTTCTAAAATTGACTGAGGTGATGACAGCACAACTCTGTGATGGAAATGATAGCCACTGAGTGCACACTTTGAATGGATTGTACAAAGCATGAAACTGTATAACACAGGGAATCCTGTGTTGGAAGATGGACTGTAGTTAATAGAACAAATATGATAACATTCTCTCATGCATTATAACAAATATATAATACGAATGCAGGGTGTTAATAATTGGGTTCGTTGGGGGAAAATATGCAAAATGTAACATATGGGCTATAGTTAGTAGTAATATTTAGACAATGCTCTTCCATAATTTGTAGCAAATGTTTCACAATAATGCAAGGTGTTGGTGGTAGGGTGCTGTATGGGAGCCTTGTATGATGCTTTGCATGTTTGTTTTGTAAGTTTACAACTTTTATTATGCACTTATTTATGTATGTTCATATATGAATTATACACTTCAATAAAACTTTTCAATGAAAAAAATCCAGTTAATAATAAAACTAGCTTTGAAATTGCACGTGGCAAATTAATTAATTAATTAATTTAAAAATTAAATAATTTCACATGGCAAAAATCTACTTCACAGTCTCCAGGAGAAGCAAAAACTAGACTGGACTACTTGTGCAGGAAAAAAAAAATCCTTCAAGAATTAGATATCTTTAATGCTGAATGAAATATCATTCAAAAACCTTTTTTTGAGAACTTGTTTGAGGCAACAATTTAGAGGTCACTGATCATGTGAACACTAATTTTTATTCAATCATTGAAGTTAGAGTTTACTTCAAGGCCATCTGACAAATTCTATGGTCCTTTGTCTGGGTATAAAGAGACTGCAAGTGGCATGCAAGGGACAAAGCCTGGGAACTGAGTATGAAATGATACTAAGAGACCCTCATAAATTAGGGACCATTAAAGGATGATGCCCTTCAGGAAAAAAAAAAAAATTGATGTTTCTATTTCACATTGGTTTTGGATTAAAAGGGGAGAAAGAAAAAAAAGGCAAAAAAAGGACATTTTTTTCTCATGGTAATTTCTAACCACAATCTTGAATGAACATAGTTTTGGGGCAAGGATTCCCAATAACCACAAGAAAAAGATGTAAATTACAAATAAAATTAAAAATAAAATAAAATCCAATGGAAAATATAGAAAGGAATCATTAGGAAAAATAAAAAACAA
>JAQZBX010042769.1:0-21899 GCA_029593785.1 Cabassous unicinctus
CAGTCTCTGTCTATATTGATTTTGTATCCCAAGCTATATCTTATCCTTTCTTCATCTTTCTGCCTTTGGCTTTCTGTTGTGGTTTTATATACCACATTTTTTCATTACCCCACAACTTAAGGGTGCCAATTTCTATTTTATCTATTCTGTTTTCTTCTTTTTTTATTAATATTAACTTCTTCCTTTCAGCCCTTTCATTACTCTTTCTCTCCCTCCTCATCATTCTAGCCTTCTAAATCACTATATATATATATATATATATTCCTCTATTTGGTTTCCCAGTCCATTGTAGGTACTCCACTTTTTTTACTACTACTCTACACTGCCTACATAAGCTGAATATTCATTTCACTAAGTCCTATGCAGCCCCTCTTCTAACTTTTATCAATACTACTATTATCCTTCTTCCTTTCTCACATCTTTTGATTCCTCTGGCCCTAATCTTTTGCCTTCAAGGAACACAGAAAGAAGCAAGGAAATAAAATATGAATAAGTGTCAAAGAGAAAATTTAACACACATACAGAAGCACCGGCTAAATAAAACTCTAGAGCACAGAGAAAAGCTAATCAACCGAATAAACCCCTCAAGATAAAATGATGATTAAAAGGCAACAAAAAATTACAAACCACACTGAGAAACAGAAAGACATGGATCAGTCCAGTGAACAAACTAAAAACCAGGAAGAGATGCAGAACATTGAGCAACTAATCAAAGCTTTCCAAACAAATATCTTTCACCAACTTAATGAAATGAAGGAAGAGATTAAGGATATTAAGAAGACATTGGGAGAACATACTGAAGAAATTGTAAACATACCTAAAAAGATAACGGATATGATGGCAATCAATGGCACAATGTAAGAAATAAAAAAGACAGTGGAATCACATAAGAGCAGATTTGAACAGGCAGAAGAAAGAATTAGTGATGTGGAAGACAATACATATGAAATCAAAGAGATAGTAGAATAGATAGACAAAAAGATAGAAAAAAAAACAGCAGGGACTCAGGGATTTAACAAACAACACAGAACGCACAAACATATACATTACGGGAATCCCAGAAAGAGAAGAGAAGGGAAAGGGAACAGATGGAGTATTGAAGGAAATAATGGCTGAAAATTTCCCAACCCTGTTGAGAGAGATGGATGTGCAAATCCAGGAAGCACAGTGCACCCTAAACAGTATAAATCCCAACAGGCCAGCTAAAAGAAATATACTTGTCAAAATGTCCAATGCTCAAGACAAAGAGAAAATGCCCAAGGCAGCAAGGGAAAAGAGAAGCATCACATACAAGGGAAGCACAATAAGAGTAAGTGCTGATTTCTCATCTGAAACCATGGAGGCAAGAAGACAGTGGTATGACATAGTCAATGTACTAAAAGAAAAAAAAAAATCCTGGCATGAATTCTCTATCCAGCAAAACTCGTATTCAAAAATGATGGAGAGTTCGAAATATTGACAGATAAACAGAAACTAAGATAGTATGTCAATAAGAAACAAGCACTTCAAGAAATACTAAAGGAAGTTCAACAAGTTGAAAGGGAAACACTAGGGAGAGAGAGTTGGAGGAGAGTTTAAAAACTCCTAAAAAGACAAAAACAGAAACAAAAGAGCATATGACATATATTAACCCAAAGAAAATATGGCTGAAGTAAGAAATTCATTGTGAGTAATAATACGGAATGTTAATGGAATAAACTCACCACTCAAGAGACACAGATTGGCAGAATGGATAAGAATATATGATCCATTTATATACTGTCTACAAGAAACCCACCTTCGATCCAGGGATTCAAGAAGGCTTAAAGTGAATGAATGGCTGGAAAACAATTTTACAAGCTAACAATAGCCAAAGAAGGGCAGGAGTAGCTATTCTAATACAGACAAAATAGACTTTAAATGCAAAACTATTGTAAGACACAAAGATGGACACTATATATTAGTAAAAGGGGTAATCTGTCAAGAAGAGAGAACAATCATAAACATTTATGCAACTAGTTAGGGTGCCGCAAAATACATGAGGTAAACACTGTAAAAATGATGTGGAGGAATAAATGCCTCTACAATTATAGTGGGGGACTTTAATACACCATTATCATCATTAGACAGAACATCTAGGCAGAGAATCAATAAAGAAACAAAGACTCTGAAAAATACATTAGAGGACATGGAGATAATAGACTTATACAGAATACTACACACAAATACAGGATTTACATTCTTATCGAGTGCACATGGATCATACTCCAAGATAGACCACATGCTAGGTCATAGAACATCTCTCAATGAATTCAGAAAGATTGAGATTATCCAATGTAATTTCTCTGACCACAGTGGAATGAAATTGAAAATCACTAAGGGCTAGAGAATCAGATTAGGCACAAAGATATGGAAGTTAAACAACACATTCTTAGACAGTGGGTCAACAAGGAACTCTCAAATAAAAACAGTAATCACCTTGAAAATAATGAAAATGACAACACAACATATCAAAACATATGGGATGCAGTGAAAGCTGTCCTGAGAGGGAAGTTCTTAGCAATAAATACCTATATTAGAAAAGAAGAAAGAGCTAAAATTAAAGACCTAACTGCACACTTGGAGGAATTGGAAAAACAACAACAAACTAAACCTAAGGGAAGTAGAAAGAAGGAATTAACAAGGATTAGAGCAGAACTAAATGAAATAGAGAATAAGAAAGCTCTAGAAAAAAATAAGCAAAACCAAAACCTGGTTCTTCGAGAAGATCAGTAAAATTGACACACCCTTAGCCAGGCTAACAAAGAAAAAGAGAGAACAGATGCAAATACACAACATAAGGAATGGGCAAGGGGATATGACTACTGACCCCACAGAAATAAAGAGTATCATAAAAGGATACTTTGAAAAATTATATGCCAACAAGAATGATAATTTAGAGGAAATGGAAAAGTTTCTAAAAACTCACAAGCAGCCTACATTGATGAAAGAAGAAATTGATGAACTCAACAGTCCAATTACAAGTAAAGAGATAGACTCAGTCATCAAAAACCTCGCAACTAAGAAGGGCCCAGGACCAGATGGCTTTACAGCTGAATTCCACCAAACATTGAGGAAAGAGCTAACACCAATTCTGCTTAAGCTCTTCTGAAAAATAGAAGTAGAAAGAATATTGCCTAAGTCATTCTACGATGCCAACATTACCCTAATAACAAAACCAAACAAAGATATGGCAAGAAATGAAAATTACAGACCAATTACTCTAATGAACCTAGATGCTAAAATCCTCAACAAAATAATTGCTAATCACATTCAATGACATATCAAAAGGATTATTTACCATGACCAAGAGGGTTTCATCCTGGATATGCAAGGATGGTTCAATATAAGAAAATCAATCAATGTAATACACCACATAAACAGATTGAAAGAAAAAAATCACATGTTCATCTCTATAGATGCAGAAAAAGCATTCGACAAAATACAGAACTCTTTCCTGATAAAAACACTGCAAAAGATAGGAAAAGAAGGAAATTTTCTGAATATATAAAGGGTATTTATGAAAAACCAAAAGCTAACATCATCTTCAATGATGAAATTGTAAAAGCCTTCCCTCTGAGATCGGGAAAAAGATAAGGATGTCCATTACCACCACTCCTATTTAACATTGTCTTAGAAGTACTTGCTTGAGCAGTGAGTCAAAAAAAGAATATAAAAGGCATCCAAATAGGAAAAGAAGAAGAAAAATTTTCATTATTTGCAGACAACATGATCCTATACGTAGAAAGACCTGAGAAATCTACAACAAAGCATCTAGAACTTCTAAAGGAGTTCAGTAATATCATAGGGTATAAGAACAATGCTCAAAAATCAGTAGCATTTCTGTACACCAGTAATGAGCCATCTGAGGAGGAAATAAAAAAAATACAATTTACAAGAGTAACTAAAATAATCAAATACCTAGGAATGAATTTAACTAAAGATGTAAAGGAATTATACACAGAAAACTATACAACACTGCTAAGGAAATCAAAGAAGACTTAAATAAATGGAAGAATATTCCCTGTTCATGGATAGGAAGATGAAACATCATCAAGATGTCTATCCTACCCAAACTAATCTACAGATTTAATGCAATCCCAATAAAAATCAACACTGTATTTTTTAAGGAACTGGAAAAACTAACTGCAAAATATATTTAGAAAGGTAAGAGACCCCAAATCATCAAAGACATATTGAAAAAGAAAAATGAATTTGGAGGTATCACACTACCTGAATTTAAAACATACTACAAAGCTACAGTGCTCAAAACTGCATGGTATTGGCACAAGAATGCACATACTGACCAATGGAACTAAAATGAGAGTTTTAATATAGATCCTCTCATATACAGTCATCTGATATTCGACAAGGCCACCAAGCCCACTCAGTTGGGAAAGAACGGCCTCTTCAACAAATGGTGCTTCGAGAACTGGATATCCGTATTCAAAAGAATGAGAGAAGAATACCATCTCAAAACTTATACAAAAACCAACTCAAGAGGGATCAAAGATATAAATATAAGAGCCAAAACCATAAAGACCTTAGAAGATAAAGTAGTGAATCATCTACAGGACTTTGTAATAGGAAATGGTTTCATGAACTTCACACCCAAAGCATGAGCAGCAAGAGAAAAAATAGATAAATGGATCTCCTCAAAATTAAAAACTTCTGCACCTCAAAGAATGTTATTAAGAAAATAAAAGGCAGCCTACCCAATTGGAGAAAATATTTGGCAACCATATATCTGATAGGAGACTAATATCCTGCATATATAAAGAAATCTTACCCCTTGAAATTAAAAAGACAAACAACCCATTTGAAAAACGGGCAATGACCTGAAAAGACACTTTTCCACGGAAGAAATACAAATGGCTAAAAAGCACATGAAAAAATGCTTGGCATCGCTAGCTATTAGGGAAATGCAAATCAAAACCACAATGAAATACCATCTTACACCCATCAGAATGGCAGCTATTCAAAAAACAGCAGAATATAAGTGTTGGAGAGGATGTGGAGGAATTGGAACGCTCATCCACTGCTGGTGGCATTGTGGAATGGTCCAGCCACTCTGGAGGACTGTTTGGTCGTTCCTCAGAATATTAACAATAGATCTTCCATATGATCCAGCGATTCCACTGCTGGGTATATATCCAGAAGTACTGAAAGCAAAGACACGAACATATATATGCACACCAATGTTCATAGCGGCATTGTTCACAATTGCCAAAAGTTGGAATCAGCCCCAGTGCCCATCAAAACATGAATGGATAAACAATATGTGATATATACAAACAGTGGAATATTACTCAGCTATAAAAAGAAATGAAGTGCTAACACATGGAATAACATCGATGAATCTTGAAAACATTATGTTGAGTGAAGCAAGTCAAGCATTGAAGGATGAACAGTATATGACCTCACTGATTTGAATTGAGGAAAGTGAGCAGTCTCTGAGAACCATTGTCTGAAACATGGGTTAACAAGGGAGATAAAGAGAAGAGCAGGTTGTGTGCCATCACCCATATGGACATAATCTATGGTAAAGTGATAGAGTATAGTTGCATATTGAAGGATAGGACAGGTGGGTAGTGATATTACTGGGTTTGGTGGTGCAGGGTTGACAGGTGGGTAGATTAGGAAGGGCAGGTTAGAATACCCAGGGCATGTAACTATGAATCTTGTCATCCAATGAGTCAAGACAGGGGAGTGTCATGTGCCCCAGGGGGATGGGGAGGAAGGAACAGAAAAAAATCAAACAAGGGGTATTTAGTGGTCATGGGAAATGTTTTTCATTATCTTACAGTAATGGACACAGGACATGGTAAATATCATCAAAAATTATTAAACTGTACCATCTAAATTGTAAACTATTCTGTAAACCATTGATAATGTTTAGTAGTTATGTTTCACTATCTGTATAACAGTTATAACAATGCTACCATCCACAAAAAGAAAAAAAGATTTGAATATGGGGTGAGGAAAGGGGAAGGAGGTTGGGTATATGAGAGTCTCTAGTATTTTTTGTGTGACTTTGCTGTGACCTAAAACTTCTTTGAAAATTACCTGAAAATTTGGGAGACACTGGGGAATGAGAGGGCAAAGGTGCCACGGTCCAGACTGGACACCTGATAATGCAGGGATAAAAAGAAAAAAAAAATTTTTAATCCTTTGTTTTTTCCCATTTTTTGAATGTCCCAATCCATTAATTACATTTAATTTTTAGTTTTTTTTCTGAGTTTCCATGTATTTTATCTCTTGCATTTCTGCATGCTGTTCAATTTGCAACTCTCCACATATTTCAAAATTGGGAGACAAGGTAAGGCATCTGTTTTAGTTTGCCAAAGGGCTGCCAATGAAAAGTACCAGAAATGGGTTGTCATTTATAAAGCTTTCATTTGGGGTAAAAGCTTATATTTCCAAGACTGTGAAAAGTCCAAAATGAGGTATCATAAGAGGTGCTTTCTCACCAAAGTCAGCTAGTGTTGGTTCTGTTGTCCAAGAATGAAGTGAAGCAAGATGGCCACTGATCTCAGCCTTCCCCTCCAGACTCACCGTTTCCCCGTGAGCTGCTTCATAGGCCCAGCCTCTTGGGGGTTTTGTGCATAATCAATTCTCTTGTCCTCTTTTCCATGGCAGGATCAAATATGGCAGCTTCATTTTTTTGTGTCTGTCTGTCTCTCTCTGTGTCTCTGGTTTATATCAGACCCAGTAAGAAGGTGGAGACTCAATTTGAGTCATACATCGCTGGTGTAATCCAGTTAAAATGGTCTTTCAGCCATAGGAAAGGATTAGTTCTCTTTTTGAGATTCATAAAAGAATTTCAAACTGCCACAGCATTGTTAAAGCATAGCCTCAAACTTATCACTACACTCTTATTTGAATAAGATGTTTTGAGGTTTATATCCATTTCCATTGTTGCCATTTATAGCTTTTCAGGGCATTCTTTTTTTAAAAAATATATTATTTTTTTAAAGACACTTAGATTACATAAATATTACATAAAAAATATAGGGGATTCCCACATGCCCCACTCCCGACATCTCCCACACTTTCCCACATTGACAACATCCTTCATTATTTGGGAACATTCATTGCAATTGATTAACACATTTTGGAGCATTGCCACTAAGCATGCATTACAGTTTTTGTTGTAGTTTACACTCTCTCCCACCCAAATCTGCAGGTTATGGCAATATATATAATGGCCTGTATCTGTCATTGCAATGTCATTCAGGATAATTCTCAAGTCCCCAAAATGCCCCCCATGTTACACCTGTTTTTCCTTCTCCCTGCCATCAGAACTTCCAGTGGCCACTGCCTCCACATCAATAATATAATTTCTTTCATTGATAGAATCATAATAAGTCTATTGTAGAATACCAGTAATTCTAATTTAGTTCATAGTTCATTCCCTAATTCTGAGGATTCTGGGATGGTGATGTCTACTCTACTTCTAATTGAAAGGGGCCTTCGATCCCATAGGGCAGATGGATAGGACTCTCTTGCTTGCAGTTGTAGACTCTCTCAGTTCCTTGGGAGGGTTGTTGTTCATCATCACCTCCTTGCTAGTTGTCCTGGGTGAGACCAATGAACTGGACAGTAAGTTTTGCAACTCCCTTGAGATTCAGGGCCCAGCTGGCACATGGACAGCCCAAAGATTTAAGTCTCTTGGACATACACCTACCAAATCTAGCACTAATTATAGATTCAAATAGAAGGACAGAAGAGACATGTGTAAGTAAACCACAAATGAGTCCAACTCTATCACACTGGGGAGCATAAATTCCAAAGCAGGGCTCATTGGCAAGGCACCTAACTCCTGAGTTATCTGCCCTGACTATAGTGTCTAGATGTCTTCAGGGCCCTCAGGAGCCCTGCTATTTGGTTTAGTATCTACTTTGGCTGTCAATGAGATCCTGCTGAGACATGCATAAGTGTTACCTCTGTAATGACCACTTGATTCACTTTGAAGTCTCTTAGCCATATAAACTCATTTCTCTTTACTCTTTCCCACTTTTGGTCAAGTCCTTTTTCCAACTGCATTGCTAGTTGGTGTTTGGTAGTAATCCCTCAATGTCAGGGAGGCTTATCCCCATTATTCATGTCCCACACTGGGGGGAAGGTAATATATTTATATGCTGAGTTTGGTTTAGAGAAAGGCCACATTTGAGCAACAAGGAGGCCCTCAGGAGGTAGCACATTGATACTCTATAATACTAGGTTAAGTTTTAATTTCAAGAGTAAAGGTTCATATGCACAGTCATCAATATCAAGGGCCCGTCAATGGACATCTTCCTTCACTACTCATTGCCCTCCCTGTACTCAGGGGTTTCTTGCTGTTCCATTAAGGAATGTAGCAGAGCTCCACAGGATGGGAGTCTGATATTCTTTCGGTTATTGTGTGAATCTCCACTCACCATGACAAAGCTCCGTGAACATCTGAACACATTTATATACCTTATATGTATGCCCAGGTGAGCTTCCTCCCATTTTTCCCCCATCACTGACATCCTGCATGAATGATCCTCCCCTGCCACAGTTGCAATCCTTCTGTGATCCAAAACCTTTAAAAAAAATGAAGCTAATAAAATAGACAAATACAATTAATAAGAAAATGAAATAATGGTAGGTTTAAAAATAAAAAAATACAAAAAAATTTAAAAACAAAACAATAGAAAAAGTTTTGGATAATAAAAAATAATGAAAAAATATTATAAAGTTTTTCTGACATTTTGCCTTTCATCACTGTAAGACCTGTTGTCCTGTGTGTACAGTGACAATTTCTTCAGTTTATTCCCCCAGTGCCTTACTTTTTTCATTTTGTCTTCAAAGAAGTTTTAGGTTACAGAAAATTCACATTCCTTTTGATTAACAAAAGATTTTGGCACCAAGATTATTCTATCCCTCTTCTACAATCTTACTATAAATGCCCACGAAGGCCATACATTTAATATTATTGCTTTTCAGATTCATGATATCTTATTATCAGGTACTCCACTAACAATCCACTTGAGTTTCCCACATGCATGACTCTATCTTGGAGCTTGTTTCATTTGGAAATTGAACAAATTCTAAATATCCAAAATAAAATGTTATTTTATGACTGCAAAGGTTATCCCTTCCTTTTACACCCTGGTTGTGACACTATAAATTTTTATTTATTCACTCATATAACTATTCCTTAAGCCTCACTAATTATTCTTTATAAATTATATCACTTTCTTTAATCAATTCTTCCCCTACACATCTTAGATTCCATGATTTATTATTACAATTATCCTAGGCAGCATGTAAACTTTCTTACCATATTTCCTTCCAAATACACCAAAATTTTGTATTTGAGAAATTTGCTCTTACAAATCCTACCTAAACTACCAAGAACACAATCCACACAAAAGTGAGCAATTAAAAAATTAACATATTCAAAATCAAATAGTCATTTACATTTGTTTTTTCTGAATAAACTTTGTTTCCCAGTCTGTGTTACTATTTCAGACCCTTTGACTTTATGCATCTTTTCACCTACCACTCCCCTCATATGACATTTCAGCAGATGTCAATAATTCTAATATCAGAGGAAAATTTAAAGTAGCAAAATGAAGAAATTTTAAACTTCATGTCACCAGTTGCAAAATCCTCCCTGCTTCCACATCTATGATTTCCAATATTTTGGCAGACGGTGTTTTCTTTCTAATAATTAAACATATATTTCAGCTCCCATACTACTTGCCTCATATAATATTCTCCCTCTTTAATCCATCTTTCCCATCAATCTGAAAACAAGATATATGCAAAAAGCTTACCAGTGACCTTGAATTTCTTTTCTTCTACCTTTACCTCATTTACCTGTTAGTTTCTCTTCACCCCTGTAAGGGCAAATATCTTGGTAAAGTCACTAACACTCACTTTTATATCAATGTATTGTATTCTGATTAATTTTTTCAGCATTGCAATACAATGACTCTTAGCAATTTCACCAACACCCTTCTTATCCCCAAACTCAATGAAGTCTTCTTAGTTGACTTCTACTGTAGCATAGGACAACATTCAAATAACCTTTCATCTAGGAAACTAATATATTTTGGTTTCAAAGTCACCAGAATCTCTGTGTTTTCCCATATATCTGCCCACTTGTATTCTCCCATGGTGGCTCTGCTTCCTTTGTGCTTTAAATAATGCTAGAATTTTAGAATTCTACCATAAGCCAACTCATCTCCCTTTTGGACGTTCTTGTTGAGATCTCTCATAAAATGCTATGAGAACAGTTGTCATGTATATGCCAGGAATGCATAAGTCTAATTCACGAGGCCAGTTTTATCCTATGAGCTCTGGATACATGTTCCCAGAAGCTTCCCAGACTACAATTAATTATTTCAGAGGAATCAAAATTCATCATGTTTAAAAGAGAATTCATCAATTCAAATCGACTCTACTCCATAGATATGTCTTGGCGCATATATTTTCTAGATCAATGTTAAAACTTGTTATCTTTTAGCCAGTCATCCAGGTAAGAAACCAAGAAAACATATTCATATATCTTTCTACCTTCCACCCATGATGAATTAATTCTTGAAGAAGACAACTAATAATTTAATCTCTTTTTGCAAATGTGTCTAATTCTACCATCCTGCATATTATTTTATTTATTTAGTTCTTTACAACTTTTTTGGATTACTGCCTTCTAACTTTTATCCTAGCCTCCAGCCTTGCCACAGTCTCATGTTTATGCCAGCTTGAGTATATTTTCTAACATCAAAATCTTACCTTGTTGTTCCCATGTTGACATTAATATAAACTCCAAACTCATTAAGGCAGCTAATCGAACCCTTGCTAAACAAGCTCCTGCTTTTCCAGACAAGTGTCTTCTCTTGTGACTCCCTCATGCAATATTCCTGCTCCATCCACGTTTCATAGGCTCAGTTTCTCATTTATGACAATGGATTTTGTACATCATTTGGTCAGAATATGCTTTCTTTGTCTCATCTCTCTACTTGGCTACTTTCTTTCTACTTATTTTTCAGTTTTCTTGTGAAATTTCCCTTCCTTCTAGATGCAGGGATCTAAAAGGCTCTGATAAAGTATTACACAGAACAATTCATCCATCTCTTTACTACTATATATTTTATTCTAAATTTCAAATTCTTGAATATATAAAATGGTTCTGTATCTTCCCCAGTACCCAGCAGGAAGCGGCACTTAGTAGAGTCTCCAAAAGTACTGATAGAGTAATTGAATGAATAAATCTGAAATTTTTGTTAATCCAAACCCTTTCCTACTACCCTCATTACCTTGAATATTTTCCACCATATGTTGTCTTTGTGTAATCCACAACAAAACCAAGTAGAGCCCAATAAATCTTGAAGTAAGCTCTGTGAGTGACAACAGTACTTAAAATTACATTTAACTATTATTATTATATTTTGTATGATTTGTTTGTCCTTCAAGAACCTTTATCTTGCATTACATAATTTTAAACAATTTTTGAAAAAAAAACAATGATGTCTTACAAGCATACGCTGATCTTTTAGGATCCAATTTGCCGGACAGGCAAGAAACAACCACTTCAAATAGCAGAACATTATGCAAAGTCCAAGTATAATAACAATTATTCATTATTTGTACAGGTCATTTTAACATCTGAGAAAATAACTTTAGAAATACTAAATTATATTTGGTTTGCATTTTATACTTTAATATGAGTTTTACTGAATTTAATTAATGTTAGTAAGAGGTCATGGAATGGATTAGATCAAGGTGAAATAATTTGCTACTGGGTTTTCAAAAGTTATCAAGTAATGAATTGGATTACACCAAAAATCTCAACTCTACGTATGAAACTCAATAATCTGTTGAACATTAAGCAATTGATAATTAAGCCATGAATTCCTTATTGGCCTGGAGAGGCATGCACTTCAATCTAAGGTAATTATTTTGCTTGAAAGTTCTGTTTGAAGAGGGAAACTAGTTAAAATTAGCTTCATTTTATTTCATGCAATTTGTTGAAAAGTATTTAAAAGCATTCTAATTATAAAGAAATTAACACTCTTTCTTTTACAACCCTATAATAAACCGTGTTTATCCCCTTTCTATACACACATTATAAATAGAAGGATACACTGATAGGAGAAACAGAGACAATCACTTCTTTTTACCAATAAGCAAAATGAAGTTCGATTTTTCTGGATGTGGATATTTTACTTAAGGCATATGGTTCTTCTGGCTTTGCATAATACCAATCTGTTTCACAAAATTTGAAAAAATCAAAACAAAAAACAACAAAAATCTTAAAAGCTCATTGTATAATTACAAAATCTTATTGAATTTTTGAATTTTTAGTTCTGACTAATCCATAATGATTAGACTAGTTGTGGTTTTCCTTAGAGATGGGAGAAAATTTCAAGAAAGCTTAAAAGACATCTATCAGTACACAACAATGGACTTCTGATGATATATTTCTTGATTGTATCAGGAAGATATTTTAAATTTCTTTCATTATATCAAAACCCAAAAATCTATTTTCATGATTTCCTTTTAGGGCTAATTTAATGATTTTTTTTCCTTTCTACAATTCATTCTTTGATGACTATTTTTATATCTATCTATGCTGTGTAACAAAGCACCCCAGAACATAGTGGCCTAAAACAGCATTGATTTATTATTTCTCATGGTTCTGT
The DNA here is from genome assembly GCA_029593785.1 of Cabassous unicinctus. Classification (NCBI taxonomy): domain Eukaryota; kingdom Metazoa; phylum Chordata; class Mammalia; order Cingulata; family Chlamyphoridae; genus Cabassous; species Cabassous unicinctus. The sequence continues at coordinate 12,696 of JAQZBX010042769.1, forward strand.
GTGATAAGTGGACAATTCTTCTCCATGTGGTGGAAGCTGGGACAGTAAGATGGCTGTAAAGTCCAAGATGATCTCAATTTGTGGCTGACATTCCATAAAACTGTCAGCTGTAGAGCCTTGTTCCCTCTCCAACTATCATGGTAACCTACAAAATATTGCTTCAGAAGGAGAAATGCATTTACAGAAATAAAAGTTTGACATAACCATGGCCTTAGCATGTACCTCATCACTAACAATCATTTGGCCTGAAAGAAAATTGAAACGGAATATTGATGGCTCAACTAAGTCACCAGCTCAGAAGACCTTTCTGTAGTAGAGCACTATTCTTTAGAGTAAACTGTGGGTTCTGCACCAATAGCAATATAGGTCAAAGTATATCCAATAACATAAAAAAAATTGGCTCCAGAGTCTAAGAAATAGTTGTAGGATTTGTTCTTCTCAACTTTTATTTATTTATTTTTAGGAGGTACCAGGGATTGAATCCAGAACCTTGTACATGGGAATCAGGCACTCAACCACTAGAGCTACATCAACTCCATCTCTTCTCAATTTTATAACCTATAAGACCCATTTACAGAATTTTTGCTTCCTAGTCTCACAATATAAGGCTCTTCTTGATTATAAATTTGTGGTTTCAGAATGACAAATATTTCCACCAGGTCACAAAATGATTTTTTTTTTAATAAACTGATTTCTGTGACTACCTCATGCCAGTGGACCAGCAGGCAAAAGAAGGATTTAGTGTGCTGGCTCAGATAATTAACCCTGATTGACAGGAAAAGTTAGAAGCACAATGGACCAACAATAGCATATCTGGAAAACAAGGATTGATAAGGAGATCACTTGATACTCCTATTCCCACTGTTATAGGTGAAATTGATTGTGTCCTCCAAAAATACATGTTTAAGTCTTAATCCCTGGTCTCATGAATGCAACTATATTTGAAAATAGGGTCTTTGAAAATGTGACTAGGTAAGATGAAGCCAAACTCAATTGTGTTGGGCCCTTAATACAATATGCATGGTGTCTTTTAAGTAAAGGAAATTTGGACACAGGAACAGACATTTAACAGGTGAAAAGTCCATGTGAAGAGAGAGGAGGAGATTGGAATGATGCATCTACAAGCCAAGGAACATCATGGGTTGTCAGCAAGCACCAGAAACTAGGAAGAGGCAGGAAGTATTCTCCCGTACAGGTTTCAGAGAGGGCATGGCTCTACTAACACTTTCACTTTGGTCTTCTAATCTGCAGAACTGTGAGACAATAAATTTTGTTTTTTTTTTTAAGTCACCTGGCTTATGATGTTTTAATATGACAATTATAGGAAACTAAGGCAGATTTTGGTACCAGGAAGTCAGGTAGTGGTGCAATAAATGAATAAAAATTTGGAAATGTCTTTGATTTGGGTAGTGGGTTGAGACTGGAAAAATTTTAAAGTGTTTGATAGAAAAGCCTAGATTGTGTTGAAGAGATTGGTTGAAATATGACAAAAATAAGGATATTAAAGTCAGTTCTGGTGAGGGCTCAGGAAGAAGTGAGGAGAGCTGTAGTAAATACTGCTATCCTCTTGAAGAGGATAGAACCTTTTACATCATGAGCAAGATGTTGCTAGAAATGTAATGTTAAAAGTGCTTCTGGTGAGGTCTCAGATGGAAGCAAGAAACATGTTATTGGACACTGGAGGAAGGGAAGTACTTGTCTTTAAAGTTTTATTTGTGTAACTCCAAAGCTTTTTCAAACATGATAGTTTAAGTGTAATTTTTTCTATTAACTGATGCCATTCAAAATTCAATATCCTACTTTTCATTCCAATAATAAACTCAGAAATAGTACAGAACACTTTAAAGCCATGTTTGTGAAGCTGATAATATTTAAAATTATATGGGTATTAAGAAACAGTTTGTATCGGGTATTTTACTCCCTCTGAAACATTTTTCTTACACTACATCATTTTTAACAAACAGTAAAAAACAACATAATGATATATTCAAGAGCAAGAAATTGTTTAAAGCTTTGTGTTTGGGGAACAAACTTGATTTCTCTTACATTTTAGGCTAGGGAAAACTACTTGAATTGATATATCACTTTTTTATTAGCCAATAATAGAATCAAGAGTAAGGTGATATTTTAATGATCTCTTAAGGGAGAAAGATTTTATGAATTGTTATAATTGTTTAGATAAATTGTTATATTTGATATAATTTTGTGCTTTTATATTGGTTTAATATTACAATTATGAAATTATTAAAATAAATATTGATTTTTTATATAGTTTCTTGTTTATTGTGTGAGTCTCCACCCATTGTATAGCACACTATGTCAGGATGAACATTTACATATTCCATAGAAGCCTGCCCTAGGTTGGGCCCTGTCCCATATATCCCCCCCACTTCCAACACCCTAATTTCCACATGACTGTGGGTGGGTCAGGGGAAGGAGCAGGTGAACTCTGGGGATTTACAGATCTGTGGTTGTAACTACAATGTTTGGAAAATGTTCAGTTTTGGGTCTTGCATTTGGCAGTATTTCATGGAAAACATCTGATAAAATGAATTTCCTCATTGGTAAAGTGAGAATATTAGATTATGAAATGTCTGATTCTAGATATGAGATGCAATACCACTATGAGCTCTAATAGAGTACCATTCAAAACTTGCTTCTGGTCAAAATTTTTACTATTGATGAATTCCATTTTATTAATCTTTACTTTTATATTTTCTGTTTGCTGTATCTTATTTAAAGCATCTTTGCCAATGGCACAAACTTTCTCCTATGTTTTCTTGTAGAATTTTCAAATAAGATGAATATTTGAAATATTTGAATATTTGAATAAGTGTCTATTGAACATGCTGATCTAGAGAAAACTTGAAAAGAAGAATACTTTGTTGGTATAGTACTGTATAGATAAAGAAGCTATATTAGAAAGGTTAAAAAGTAAATGAGAAATGAAAATGGATATGGTAAATAGAGAAATCTCTTTGAAGAACTTTGGTTACTGCTGTAGTTGAGGATTTAAAAAAAAATAAACATATATTAAATATATATAAAGTAGTGGAACATCTCTTAAGTCCAGACAAAACAAAATATCATCATCAATAATATTTTCAAGTTTCTCTTTTCAATATTGGTAATAAAACATTAACAAAAAATTATCTTGACCCTGTAAATATTTTTAAGTAGTGTAATCTCAAATTGTTGTAATAAAATCACTAAAGCTTTTTGAATGATTATGAAAACAAATACTTTATTTTCTTTTTTACTGGATGTCTTATTTTCCTATCTGCTAAGACATATATCTTGTGATGGGCTGGCTTTATAACAGGAACTCATTGGCTCATGTTTCAGAGGCTAAAAGGCTTGCTTCTTCCTGGAGATAGTGTGTGCAGGTCCTCCAGTAGTCCTTGAAGTTCCTTGGTTTTTCCTCATCCCATGGTGATGTCCTTTCTTTTCTCAGCCAGGTTCTGTTGCCTCCATATTCTGCTCTTCCATGTGGCTTTCTCTTCTTAAAGACTCCAGGAATAGGATTGAAGCCCAACCTCATTCAGTTGGGCTACAACTTAACTAAAATTAACATCTTCAAAAGGTACTTTTTACAATGGGTTCACACTCACAATAATGGAGGAATGGATTAGGATTAAGAAAGTGTTTTTATTTTTTTCCTCTGAGGTACATAATTAAACCCACCACAGTGGATTAATAAAAAGAAGTTATTTTGAAAGGAAAATGTAATAATTTTAGTATCAAAGATGGAATGAAAAGCCAGAAACAATGGAAGACTGATATACTCTAAAATTAAGAGCCTTCCAAGGATGATGGTGAATTCTGAGGAACATGAGTTGACACAGTTGACAAAAAGGGGGGTAAATAAACAGAGTCAAGGCTTAGCACAGAGTATGGAAGTACAAAAACTGCTATGGAAAGAAACAGTCTAAAGCAACAGAATTGCAAAACCTGACTAAATTGTATTGATATGTATTCAGGAAGTACTTGTAAAAGTGAATCTACATATTCTTGCAACAGCATAGAAATTATGGATGGACAGAGGAGAATTCATTGACATAAGGGCTCTCATCCATTCATAATGCAATATTTGGCAAGAATACCTGATTCTTGACCTAACAATTTGTTGATATGGCTACTTAAACCCTATACTCATAGATGTACTATAGTAAATGTATTAGAAATGCCAGAATATCTTTTTGCATAGTAATGAAGAAACAGGGAGAGGATTGAGGGATATAGGAATATGATAATGTATTTATTATGTGAAAATTGAAGCCTCATTATCTGACTATATTTCTGAGGAAGTTGCAGAAGATACTTTATTTATTTAGGCAATAAGGAATATATTGATGGGGGAACTGATGATTTTTTTGAAGTCTGGTTAATGCTGTACTATTCAGCTAGTATTTATGTTATATGAAGCCTGGACCCTCTGCTCCCCAATATCAGTGCAGATGTTGGAATTCCAGAATAGCAGTGGCAAGGGGGATGTGATATTGGTATTGGGCTATAGGAACTGATTAAGCTGCAATTAAGGTGCTCGACCTGAAAGGTTTTATGATAATAGATTATGGAAAATGGTATCTTGGGTTAAGACAGATGGGCACCTAAGATTTTCAATTTGTATAGGTAGAAAAAATATGGAGCTGGACAGAAAGCTTATAATCACAACAGTAGAACATTGTGTTTCCTCAAAGAGTTTCCATAATTAAGCTAGTTTATAAGTCCCGAGTCTCTCGATTGAAATGAGAATTGGATCCCCTTGAAGCAGGACCTCCCAAATTGTATGAATTATATACAGCAACTATTTTGCTGATCCTTCCCAAAGGATAACATCAGCAATTTTGATATAAACATAAATACAAATTTTGGAAATTTCATATGTTATACTGGGGAATGATATTTTAATACACTTATTAGTAGAGTGATTTCATTAATGGTCCCAATTAAAAGCCTTTCTTTAACTATTTTTTTTTTCTTTTTAAATCTGTGGTCATCTCCTTCTCTGCTTCTGGGTTCAGTCATTGACTTGTGTGTACAATGTTCTGGTAACAAACTTTATGCAAACAGAGGCTGATAAAAGTTCTAGTATGTCTCAGCTTCCTGTCTTGCTATTCTCCCTTTGCCAGAACCACAAGCCCATGCTAGCCCACTGGAGGATAATAGAACATGTGGATCTGAGCCAAGTTTCTCAGTCATCCCCCAGGAAACTCATTAGCTATCTGCAAGTTCTTGAGTTAGGCCAGGCAAGATTACTAAATCTGGCTCAGAATAGAAAAATCTCCAACTTGAACTTTAATTCATGTTAAATAAAAAAGGCTGTTTTTTTTTTAAAAAAATCACTCAGTTTAAGAGTCATTTAATTCATAAATATTAGCACTGGGTAATACAGAAAAATGCCAGTTGTGACTGGAGCATAGCACGGAGGTATCTCTGTAGCATGTCCAAGCTGCAATGCAAGCTGCGCTAACTGGAATGTATGATGTAGTTAATCCAAGTGTGCTGGCATATTACATGATGGGTAAATATGCTGTGCAGGTATCTGTGAAGCTCCAATGGGTAAGTTTCAGCACAGACACCTAAAGTTCCAGAGCAAGGCTATGTCATCTAATGCATAAAATTACCTTCTTTTTGACAAATAGCTTCTGACATGCTACTGAGTCTTAGTAGAGACTCAGCATCTCAAAAGAGCCATGTGTCCTTTTGATGACAAATACATGTTTTTGGATACCATGAGTCCTAAGTTTTGGCTAATGTAGTGACAATCACTGTGTAAGTGTTACATTAAGGTTCAAAGGCCTAAATTGATTGTATAAACAAGTGTTAACCCAGATTCTCATGATACCTATCTCTGTGGTAACAAATCTCCCTCAGCTAATGCCTTAAGTTTACAGAGGTGGAGTATGGCCATTTTATATGACCTGGTTCACAGACAGGCCTGTGCAATAAGTCAGACATAAATTTCAGACTTATTAAATAAAAGCCCATCAAGTGTGACCCTGAAAGAGAGTGACTAAATCCTTCCTGTGAATAAAGTTTTGAGAAAGATACATGATATCCTCATTGTATACAGGAAAACATCATACAGAGCTAGAAGTATAGATAGATTGAATTCTGGGAGGAGATGACTAACTTGATTTAGAAGAATAAGACATCTGGAAGGTAGTAGAGAGTGATCTGGGGAAGAAGTATATGAATGAACTTACAGATATGAACTCATAGCATGCCAATCTTGGTGTCTAATGTCATTTCTTACCACATAGAATCTACCACACCAAGGAATTTTACAGGAATGACTTGGCCTATGGATATCAGCCAGACTTACTTATTAATCAGCCAGGCTTACTTATTAAATGCCACCACATTAAAAATGTGCCCATGAAATCATGGGACCAACAAAATAAAATGTATTTTCTCTCACCAATGCTGATCTACCTCCTATCACATTTCAGCGGTCAGCTTCTCAGCAGCAAAGACAGTCTCTGCATCTTCAAAATAGCACCATTCTACTGGCCAAATGCATACTGGAACATGGATCTCATCAAATAAGTTTTACTTTAGAGAGGGAAGTAATTTGTCCTTATGGCAATTATATAAACTCTTGATAAAGATGTGCCTTCTCTGCTTGTACTGCTTTTGCCAACATAAGTATTTAAGGTCTTACAGAAAGCTTTAATTATTGACATTGTATTCCATATAATGTTATTTGAGCAAAAGAAACACATTTTAAATCAATGCCAGTAAACAATGGGCATGTGACTATGGGAGTAACTGATTTTATCATGTCTCCCATCACACAGAAACGGCTTCCCTAATGTAAACATTAATCTTACAAATGCTCAATTAAGTCACCAGCTTAGAGACAATTCCATGTAATTGGGTTGGGAAACTGCCTTCCAGGATAGGGTGCTTGGATTGAATCTGTGCCTGATAAATGGTGCTTTGTCTGCCATAGCTAGAATTTAAGGTACTGTGAATCAAGAGGTAGAAGTAGAAGTGAAACATCCCATCATCAAAACCAATGACTTATTGAGAAATTTGTACTTCCGATCTTTATATCTTCAGGCTCTGTTAGTTTATTAGTCTGTCCCTAAGAGGAACACTTCTGTAATGGGACAAAATAGAGGTCTCATTGAACTGCAGACCATGACTTTTACCTGGGCTCTTTGTGTTCCTCTAGCCAGTGGGTCAGAAGGAACAGAAACAAGTTGTTTAATTGGTTGAGTAATCAACTCCAGTATAATGAAAAGTTAGTGTTTCTACCACCTATTGGAGACAGGAGTGAATGAAACTAGAATTCAGAGGATTTGCTGAGACATATCATAACATTTCTGTGCTCATTGATAATGATAAATTTTAATTGCCACAATCACCACACAGTATAAGCAGGGCAATGGAGGTCTTAGATTCCATGGTGAAGAGGATCTGGGTTACCCCAGTAAAAACAAGAAAAAACAAAACAAAGCAAAAAACAAAAACCTACCAAAATGCTGCTGAGGAAAAGGCAAAGTTAGAATGGGTGGTGGAGGAGAGAGATGGTGATTACCAGTTAGAGCCATGTGACCTGCTGTGTCACAAGTCTGCTTTTTCTGAAGCCTGATGTTTCTATATTTACTGTCTAAAGATATCTCATATGGACAAGTAACAGTGTCTCTAAATTAAGCCATGATTAGCATGCAATATATCAACTTTTATTTTCTTTGTCTATTTTCTTTCTTTTGATTTTCGTGCTTTAAAATCCAAGCTTCACAGAGAATCTCCCAACTTTTCATGAAGCCATGTTCTTGACAACTCCAATCAAGTATAACCATATTTCAAAGCATTGTTTTAACCTTGGTAGTACCAATTTCTAACTTTATCCCTGGGCAAGTTTGTGCAAGATATTTATCAACTCCAGGGTGCATATTTCTCTTCTATAAAATGGAACATTGCATACCATTTTATAACCCTTAAAGATAACTGCACTTCTGGTGTATTTATAATTCTGTTTTTGCCTGGGTTCCAGGGAAATCTAAGTCTTAGGCAAAGTACAAATGGCTAAGACTTTTTGGAGACACACAATTTTAGGATATTAAGAGTGAGGAAAAGTGACATATAGAAAGAAACATGTTTAAGGTCATATAAGAAAAAACCCACAATTAACATATTCAATGGTGAAAGACTGAAATCTTTCCCTTTAATATCAGGTACAAGACAAGGATGCCTACTGTCAAGATTTTTTTTTAATATTGTACTGGAAGTTCTAGCTAGAGCAATTAGGCAAGAAAAATAAGATATCCAAACTGGAATGGAAGAATTAAAATTTTTCTTATTGGCATATCACATGATCCTGTATATAGATAATCCCCAAATGTCCACAACAAAAAGACTAGAGCTAATAAACCAATTCAGCAATTTAGGGACTGTGCAGATATGTTTATGTTTATAGATCTGCGACAGGAGAGATTATCCTGAATTATCCAGGTAGGTCCAATGTAATTAAATGTCCCATTAAAAGAAGAGATTCTTTCTCAGCTGGAGTCAGAGAGAAGTTGTAAAAGAAGCAGCAGAGGAGATTTGGAGTGTGATTGGAGCTCAATCTGCTGTTGCTGACTTCAAAGATGGAAGAAAGATATTATGAGCCAAGTTATGCAGGTGGCCTCTAGAACATGGGAAATAACCCTCAACTGATAACCTTCATGGAAAAGAGGATCTCAGTCCTCTAACCACAGGAAACTGAATTCTGCCAACAACTTGAATGAATGAGGGAATGGATTCTTTCCTAGAGACTACTGAAGGAGTGCTGCCCTGCTATCACCTTGTTTCAGTCTTTTGAGACTCCAAGCAACCAATCCACACTGTAATTAAACTTCAGCCTACAGAACTGTGAGATAAATTTGTGTCATTTTAAGTCACTATATTTTTAGTAATTTGTTATGGCAGCAATAGAAAATGAATACAATCACATTCAGTCCCTTCTAAGTTTCCTCTGCATTGCAGAGAAGTTAGGATCTTCAATTTTCCAGGTTCTCCTTCCAAAGAAGGTGTCATGCTAGAGTTTGAGAATGAGAGATGCTTTTTTAAAATTTTTTTTAATTTTTATTTTTTATTGTTCATAAAAATCAAGATTTTTCACAGTACATACCAATATTTGTAAAATGATATATAAATACATATGCATATATGTGCATTTTCTTACATAAATGTTATTATATATATATA